>SJXQ01008091.1:111054-132654 GCA_006408695.1 Aepyceros melampus | reverse complement strand
TATTGCTGAAGTCTGGCTTGGAGAATTTTGAGCATTACTTTACTAGCATGTGAGATGAGTGCAATTGTGCGGTAGTTGGAGCATTCTTTGGCATTGCCTTTCTTTGGGATTGGAATGAAAACTGACCTTTTCCAGTCCTGTGGCCACTGCTGAATTTTCCAGATTTGCTGGCATATTGAGTGCAGCACTTTCACAGCATCATCTTTCAGGATTTGAAATAGCTCAACTGGAATTCCATCATATCCACTAGCTTTGTTCGTAGTGATGCTTTCTAAGGCCCACTTGACTTCACATTCCAGGATGTCTGGCTCTAGATTAGTGATCACATCATCATGATTATCTGGGTCGTGAAGATCTTTTTTGTACAGTTCTTCCATGTATTCTTGCCACCTCTTCTTAATATCTTCTGCTTCTGTTAGGTTCAGACCATTTCTGTCCTTTATCGAGCCCATCTTTGCATGAAATGTTCCCTTGGTATCTCTAATTTTCTTGAAGAGATCTCTAGTCTTTCCCCTTCTGTTGTTTTCCTCTATTTCTTTGCATTGATCGCTGAAGAAGGCTTTCTTATCTCTCCTTGCTATTCTTTGGAACTCTGCATTCAGATGCTTATATCTTTCCTTTTCTCCTTTGCTCAAGGGTATAATTCCCGGAAACATGACTCAGGTTTTAGGCCTAGTGTAACTCGCTGAGCCTGTCATGGCTGGAGTCTGGTCCCAACACTAAATTTTAAGTATAATTAAGAAAACTCTGGAATCTGATGTCTTAATTCTCTTGAATGTTTCAGTAGTATTTATAAACTTGAATTTGAACTTAAAATCAAAAGTCTAAGCTAACTTGTATTTTAAATTGGAATCACAAAGTGAATCTGTCAATCAGTCTAAAACGGTGCTGTCTAAAGCTGCCGACACGTATGCCTAAAAGATTCATTTCCTCCCCGAATAGCTGTGTCCGGTAGCTGTATTCCCGTTGTTAAGCAGCCGCGTGTGATCGTGGCCGCCGCACTAACAGCGCCACCGTGGCGCCCTTGCGCACGTTTCTGCTGCCCGGCCCGGCCGCTCCTGCAGGGCGCCCTCCAGCCTCCGGGTTGGCTGCTCTGGGGCGCTGATCCTGGTCCCATCAGGTGACAGTCCTGTGCTGATTTAGGCATCGTCACCCGCGCAAGGAGGTACAGTGGGGACTCCCTAGAAAGGGGTTGAGGGAGAGAAAAGCATTCGGAGGCAAACTCCTGCTCACCGCTCAAGGCGCCATGCCAAGCTCACCTCCTGTGTGACTGGGAACCCCTAACTGCTTTAGGAGGCGAGTCCTCCTTTCTCCGGGACTCACTGCCGCAGCGCTCCCCGCAGGGCGCTTCCAGCTCCGCCTCCCGCTCCGGGTCGCCCGCTCGGGAAGCCGGCACTGCCTGCTCTCCTCGGTCCTTCGCGGCTGGCACCCGGCCTGGGCGCTTCCAGCTCTGTGCACGCCGACGAACGAGGGGAATTTCTGCGAGAGGCAGAGCTCTGCAGTCCCCTCTCCACTCAGTGGCTACTCTTATGCTCCCTGGCAAGTCACACACTCTCCTCGGGCCTCAGTTTCCTCTTCCTCGTCAATTTCAAGGAGAAAGTTGACTTAGGTAAGACTGCGCATTGCTGGTTAGACGTAAATAAGCGTTATATGAACAGAGGGTGATGTGGCCAAGAGAGCGCAGGAACTGTTTGGTCAAAGATGACAAACGGGGGCTCCCTCGGTTTCTCAGTGGTAAAGAATCTGCCTGGCATGATCCCTGGTCCGGGGAGATCGCACATGCCGCGGACGGACAGCCCGTGCGGGGCCGCGGCTGAGCCCGCGAGCTGCGAGGACTGAGCCCTCTCGCCCTACGGCCGGGACTCTGCAACACGAGCAGCTACCGCAGCGAGAAGCCCGCGCGCCACAGCCACAGAGCAGCCCGAGCTTGCCGAAACTAGAGACAGGCCCACGCGGCATCAGAGACCCAGCACAGCCAAAAATAATGCAGAAAACTATGGACGTATACACGCGGCAAATGGGTGTTTTCTTGCTGTAGAAATTCACGGAAACTTTAAAATGCTGAAGCCCACTGTGGAACTCCAAGGACACAGCAGAATGCAGTGTCTCAGACTTCTTTGATGGACCATGTAACTGTGTGCGTGTGCGTGTGTGTGTGTGTGTGTACACACGTGCAGATATACAGAGAGAACCGTCTTAAAGAACTAATGTTCTGTGGATTATACCTTGGGAAATGATTGATTAGCTGTCTCTAAGGTATTTTTTAGGGCTCCAAAATCACTGCAGATGGTGATTGCAGCCATGAAATTAAAAGACACTTACTCCTTGGAAGGAAAGTCATGACCAACCTAGATAGTATATTCAAAAGCAGAGACATTACTTTGCCAACAAAGGTCCGTCTAGTCATGGCTATGGTTTTTCCAATGGTCATGTATGGATGTGAGAGTTGGACTGTGAAGAAAGCTGAGCGCCAAAGAATTGATGCTTTTGAACTGTGGTGTTGGAGAAGACTCTTGAGAGTCCCTTGGACTGCAAGGAGATCCAACCGTCCATTCTAAAGGAGATTGGTCCTGGGATTTCTTTGGAGGGAATGATGCTAAAGCTGAAACTCCAGTACTTTGGCCACCTCATGCGAAGAGTTGACTCATTGGAAAAGACTCTGATGCTGGGAGGGACTGGGGGCAGGAGGAGAAGGGGACGACAGAGGATGAGATGGCTGGATGGCATCACCGACTTGATGGACGTGAGTTTGAGTGAACTCCGGGAGTTGGTGATGGACAGGGAGGTCTGGCTTGCTGCAATTCACAGGGTTGCGAAGAGTCGAACACAACTGAGCAACTGAACTGAACTGAATGGAAGGGATCTTCCAGTTTGGTGTTTTTACGTCTTATGAACATGCATCCTACCATTGCTGGTACCTAACTTGACTAGTGGTGTGGCTGTAAACTCATCAGTCACATACTTAACCTTCCACTCCCTCCACCCCTGCTTCCTCATCTCCCCTTGCACCCTGAGTCCCACCCAAGAGAAGCCACTGAGCAACTCAGCTTGAGGTGCCCGTCTGGAGGGAAGGGTCTGGACTGCAAGCACTCAACTTCAGACCTCAGAGAGTGAAGTCACGTCAATGCTGATTGAAAGGAGCAGCTGCTTTGAAAATTGAAGCGTAAGACACAATGATTTTATTTTCATTTACATTGATTTTCTCAGTTCCATCATGTTTCTTGATACCATGGATGTAATTGTTTAATATATCTAATCTGAGCCACAACTTAATCTACCAGGCTTTCATGCCTAGGGATTCTTAAAGCAGCAACAGGTTTTTAATGTTATATTAGTAAGAAAGCAATAATGAAATATGATACACAGTTCCAATTCCATATATTATTATGAAGACCTTTTGTGCTTTCATGGACCTGATCCTTTACACTATGGTTGTGAAAAAGATGAGAATGTTTTTGCCTTCTCAGCAAAAAGTCCCCAAATTAGGCTACATGAGTAGAAAATATTTGCAGCAGGTAATAAAAATGGCCATGAGGCATTGGGAGACAGAAAGAAATGAGTTTATTCTATCTGAGGTGCCAGGAATAGCAACAATTTTGTTGCTCAAGAGTGAAACAGTTTATCAGCCGCCTTGGAAAGACAAAAGGGAAAACAACAGCGTTCCAGCAAATCTTAGTCCTGTAATAAGCTGCACGGGGACTGGAACTCACTCCCCCGATGGTGAAGCCAGTGTTTGGTGTAGGCCTGCCCCTGGCTGGCACAGCTCTCAGCGCTTCACACGCACCCCAGTCAATTCTCACGGCAACTCCAAGACCCAGGCAGGATCCTTGTTGTTGGGACAGGAATAAGCACAGAGAAGCGAAGGCCTGTGGCAGACCCGGGGCTTGAACCTGCACAGGCCAACTCCTGAGCCTGTCCTGGTAACCGCCACGCGGAGAATGGGGAACCCTGGCCCTTCAGGCCCGAGCTCAGGGCCAGGCCTCTGGCCCACCCAGAAGAGCCCCGTGTGTTCCCAGTGATGGACCCATTTCCTGCATCTCTGGGGTCCCTTCAGGCCTCACAGTGACCCTGCAGGCAGACTTTGATGTGGGTATGAGTGTAGCCAGCCAGACGGGTCTCCCGAGCACACCAAGACTTTCTACTGCAGGGCACCAGCCACATGCTCACTGAGACGTCCACGTGGTTCCTTGTGGAGCCAGTATCACCAGAAGATTGGCAACTTGGAAACATTCACACTTACGGTTTTTCCACTGGTCATGTATGGAGGTGAGAGTTCGACTATTAAGAAAGCTGAGCACTGAAGAACTGATGCTTTCAAACTGTGATGTTGGAGAAGACTATTGAGAGTCCCTTGGACAGCAAGGAGATCCAACCAGTCCAGCCTTAAGGAAATCAGCCCTGAATATTCACTGGAAGGACTGATGCTGAAGCTGAAGTTCCAATACTTTGGCACCTGATGTGAAGAACTGACTCATTGGAAAAGCCCTTATGCTGGGAAAGATTGAAGGCAGGAGGAGAAGGGGGCGACAGAGGATGAGATGGCTGGATGGCAGCACTGCCTCAATGGACGCGAGTCTGAGTGAGCTCCGGGGCTGGTGATGGACGGGGAGGCCTGGCGGGCTGCGATCCATGGGGTCGAAGAGAGTCGGACACGACTGCGCGACAGAACAGCAGCAGCAACAGAGCCCTTGTGCGCATGCACACTCCTCCCCCCACCCACAAGGCCCTGCAGTCCACGCCGGCCCTGCGCCGCCGCCCATCACGGGGTTCTCTCTGCACTCCCAGCAAAGGGGGACATGCCTCTTCTGCGCTCTGTTGGCCCTTTTTCAAAGAGTGTGAGCTGCACACTCACCCCTCATACCCCCAGCCGTGTACTCAGGTGGGGAGATGCTCCTGGGTGTGAGCGCCCCTCACGTTTTAGGAGAGAGAGGTCGTGTGGCCTGCAGACCCAAGACCCACCTTCATACCATCTTGGCTTCTGCCTCCAGCGCCACTGGGCTGTTGCCAGACACATCTGAATTCTGAAAAGCAAAATGCCGTTTCCTTCAATCATTTCATTTTGAAAACGAGAGAGAGAATGCAAAGTTGACTCAGCCAGTGCCCTTTCTGTGCAGATACGAGGTACCTTGTAGCTGCGGTTTAAATACTAATTTTATGCCAGTTTTCGTTTAAAGATTTTTTGTGTTTGTTCTTTTGCAGGAGCAGTCAGGGGAGTGACTAAAAGCTTATTCATTTGCAGGGTTTTTATTTTGGAAATGAACATGCTGGCACAATTTTAATTGGGTTTTAGTTGTTGTTGTTTTAATTCTCACAGTGATGGCTTGGCTGTGTCTTTTGGGAGCACAGAGGGAAATTGGCATCTGGTGTTTGAGGATTCTGGGGATTTGCACCATATTTATGTGTAATAACTATACAGTAAATAAACAGAATGAATAATTAAGTGAATAATGAGTTTCTCAGAAAAGAAGGCTCCTCTTAAGACTGCGACAGACATTCCCACATGTGAGCCACCCCCTCCTGCGTGGCGATTCCATGCTGCTCTCACTGTGTCGTGGCCCCGAGTGGAAACCAGTGAGGACATTCTTCCAAGTGGAAATCAAGCTTGCCGTTAAGAATGTGGACTGATACAAAGAAGATATTTTTTTCCAATTGTAAGGATGCTGGCTTTATGTCTCTTAAAATTATCTTTTTTTTTTCTTTACCCTAGAGAGAGATATTTGCCTCTTTAAATATAAAATCCATGAGATTAAATTTCACTGATCGGTATTTCTCGGGGGGACTAAAAACTTGAAATTCTGGGAATTCACTGTGTCTCATGAAATTATGTAAGTGCCTGTTAATGCTCAGATTAGCCAGTACAAGGTGCCCTTGCTTCTAGAGGCAACCCAGGCCCAAGATGAATCTTCCCAAAGATGAAACCACTGTGTAATTACTATTCCTTCTCTGTGTGACTTCATCCACTCACTCGGATGTTTTTTAAAACTATCTATTTCTGTGGCTGCGTGGAGTCCCTGTCTTGGTGTTCAGGGCCTTTCTTGCACACTGACCTCTGGTTGTGAGGCAGGAGCTCCAGAGCACGTGTGCTCAGCAGTTGTGACCTACGGGCTTGTTCCTCTGTGGCTTGTCAGATCTTAGTTCCCTGACCAGGGATCAAACCCACATCCCCAGAACTGCAAGGCAGATTCTGAACCCTGGACCCCAGGGAAGTCCCCCCACTCAGATGTTTTTACTTGTCCATTCATTCATTCATGCGCCAAATATTTACTGAGCACCTACCACATGCCAGTCACAGTGCCAGGCTCCAGCGATCCCCTGGTGGGCAATGCCAGGCCCAGTTCCTGTCCTTCCAGAGCTTGCATTCTGATTAGGGAGACAACAGTCAAATAAGGAAAGCTAATTTGCAAGGAGTGGTGGCTGCGCGGGCCGGCACAGGAGGGCAGAGAGGAGCTTCTCCACATTCAAGGTCAGGAGGGGCAGCTATGAAGAGATACCCCTCGTCCAAGGTAAGGAGCAGCAGCTGTGCTTTGCTGGAGCACCCCTGAAGAGATACCCCACGTCCAAGGTAAGAGAAACCCAAGTTAGACGGTAAGTGTTATGAGAGGCATCAGAGGGAAGACACACAAACCATAATCACAAAAACTAGTCAACTAACCACATGGACGACAGCCTTGTCTAACTCAGTGAAAACAAGCCATGCCCTGTGGGGCCACCCAAGACGGGAGGGTCATGGTGGAGAGGGCTGACAGACTGTGGTCCACTGGAGAAGAGAATGGAAAATCACTTCAGTATTCTTGCCTTGAGAACCCCACGAACAGTATGAAAAGGCAAAATGATAGGATACTGAAAAAGGAACTCCCCAGGTTAGTAGGTGCCCAATATGCTACTGGAGATCAGTGGAGAAATAACTCCAGAAAGAATGAAGGGATGGACCCAAAGCAAAAATAATACCTAGCTGTGGATGTGACTGGTGATAGAAGCAAGGTCCAATGCTGTAAAGAGCAATATTGCATAGGAACCTGGAATGTTAGGTCCATGAATCAAGGCAAATTGGAAGTAGTCAAACAGGAGATGGCAAGAGTGAACGTCAACATTCTAGGAATCAGCGAACTAAAATGGACTGGAATGGGTGAATTTAACTCAGATGACCATTATATCTACTACTGCGGGCAGGAATCCCTCAGAAGAAATGGAGTAGCCACTATGGTCAACAAAAGAGTCCAAAATGCAGTACTTGGATACAATCTCAAAAACAACAGAATGATCTCTGTTCATCTCCAAGGCAAACCATTCAATATCACAGTAATCCAAGTCTATGCCCTAACCAGTAACACTGAAGAAACTGAATGGTTTTATGAAGACCTACAAGACCTTTCAGAACTAACACCCCAAAAAGGTGTCCTTTTCATTATAGGGGACTGGAATGCAAAAGTAGGAAGTCAAGAAACACCTGGAGTAACAGGCAAATTTGGCCTTGGAATGCGGAATGAAGCAGGGCAAAGACTAATAGTTTTGCCAAGAGAATGCACTGGTCATAGAAAACACCCTCTTCCAACAACACAAGAGAAGACTCTATACATGGACATCACCAGATGGTCAACACCAAAATCAGATTGATTATATTCTTTGCAGCCAAAGATGGAGAAGCTCTATACAGTCAGCAAAAACAAGACCGGGAGCTGACTGTGGCTCAGATCATGAACTCCTTATTGCCAAATTCAGACTTAAATTGAAGAAAGTGGGCAACACCACTAGACCATTCAGGTATGACCTAAATCAAATCCCTTATGATTATACAGTGGAAGTGAGAAATAGATTTAAGGGTCTAGATCTGATAGATAGAGTGCCTGATGAACTATGGAATGAGGTTCGTGACATTGTACAGGAGACAGGGATCAAGACCATCCCCATGGAAAAGAAATGCAAAAAGGCAAAATGGCTGTCTGGGGAGGCCTTACAAATAGCTGTGAAAAGAAGAGAAGCAAAAAGCAAAGGAGAAAAGGAAAGATATAAGCATCTGAATGCAGAGTTCCAAAGAATAGCAAGAAGAGATAAGAAAGCCTTCTTCAGCAATCAATGCAAAGAAATAGAGGAAAAGAACAGAATGGGAAAGACTAGAGATCTCTTCAAGAAAATTAGAGATACCAAGAGAACATTTCATGCAAAGATGGGCTCGATAAAGGACAGAAATGGTCTGGACTTAACAGAAGCAGAAGATATTAAGAAGAGGTGGCAAGAATACACAGAAGAACTGTACAAAAAAGAGCTTCATGGCCCAGACAATCACGATGGTATGATCACTCACCTAGAGCCAGACATCATGGAATGTGAAGTCAAGTGGGCCTTAGGAAGCATCACTATGAACAAAGCTAGTGGTGGTGATAGAATTCCAGTTGATCTGTTTCAAATCCTGAAAGATGATGCTGTGAAAGTGCTGCACTCAATATGCCAGGAAATCTGGAAAACTCAGCAGTGGCCACAGGACTGGAAAAGGTCAGTTTTCATTCCAATCCCAAAGAAAGGCAATGCCAAAGAATGCTCAAACTACTGCACAATTGCACTCATCTCACATGCTAGTAAAGTAATGCTCAAAATTCTCCAAGCCAGGCTTCAGAAATAGTGAACCATGAACTTTCAGATGTTAAAGCAGTTTTTAGAAAAGGCAGAGGAACCAGAGATCAAATTGCCAACATCCGCTGGATCATGGCAAAAGCAAAAGTGTCCCAGAAAAACATCTATTTCTGCTTTATTGACTATGCCAAAGCCTTTGACTGTGTAGATCACAATAAACTGTGGACAATTCTGAAAGAGATGGGAATACCAGACCACCTGACCTGCCTCTTGAGAAACTTATATGCAACAGTTCGAACTGGCCATGGAACAACAGACTGGTTCCAAATAGGAAAAGGAGTCCAACAAGGCTGTATATTGTCACCCTGCTTATTTAATTTCTATGCAGAGTACATCATGAGAAATGCTGGGCTGGAAGAAGCACAAGCTGGAATCAAGATTGCCAGGAGAAATATCAATAACCTCAGATATGCAGATGACACCACCCTTATGGCAGAAAGTGAAGAGGAGCTAAAAAGCCTTTTGATGAAAGTGAAAGAGGAGAGTGAAAAAGTTGGCTTCAAGCTCAACATTCAGAAAACTAAGATCATGGCATCTGGCCCCATCACTTCATGGGAAATAGATGGGAAAACAGTGGAAAGAGTGGCAAACTTTATTTTGGGGGGCTCCAAAATCACTGCAGATGGTGATTGGAGCCATGAAATTAAAAGACGCTTACTCCTTGGAAGGAAATATGACCAACCTAGATAGCATATTCAAAAGCAGAGAATTACTTTGCCAGAAAAGGTCCATCTGGTCAAGGCTATGATTTTTCCAGTAGTCATGTATGGATGTGCGGAGAAGGCAATGGCAACCCACTCCAGTACTCTTGCCTGGAAAATCCCATGGGTGCAGGAGCCTGGTAGGCTGCAGTCCATGGGGTCGCTAAGAGTCGGACACGACTGAGCGACTTCCCTTTCACTTTTCACTTTCCTGCATTGGAGAAGGAAATGGCAACCCACTCCAGTGTTCTTGCCTGGAGAATCCCAGGGACGGGGGAGCCTGTGGGCTGCCGTCCATGGGGTCGCACAGAGTCGGACACGACTGAAGGGACTTAGCAGCAGCAGCAGCATGTATGGATGTGAGAGTTGGACTGTGAAGAAAGATGAGCGCCGAAGAATTGATGCTTTTGAACTGTGTTGTTGGAGAAGACTCTTGAGAGTCCCTTGGACTGCAAGGAGATCCAACCAGTCCATTCTAAAGGAAATCGGCCTTGGGATTTCTTTGGAAGGACTGATGCTGAAGCTGAAACTCCAATACTTTGGCCACCTCATATGAAGAGTTGACTCAATGGAAATGAGTGATGCTGGGAGAGATTGGGGGCAGGAGGAGAAGGGGATGACAGAAGATGAGATGGCTGGATGGCATCACCAACTCGCTGGACATGAGTTTCAGTGAACTCCAGGAGGTCGTGATGGACAAGGAGGCCTGGCGTGCTGCAATTCATGGGATTGCACAGAACTGGACATGCCTGAGTGAATGAACTGAACTGTACTTTAGCTCTGACAGTTTCTATGAAAGAGAGTGTGTTTATCTGCTCAGACTGCCATAACAAATGAATGCAGACTGGTTGACTTAAACAACAGGAATGAATGTATTGCCTCACAGTTCTGGATGCTGCAAGTTCAAGATCAGGGTTTCAGCAGGTTTGGTTCCATCTGAGGCCTGTCTTCGTGGCATGCTGATCTCAGCCTTCTCAGGGAGCCCTCACAGGGCCTCTCCCCTCTGTGTGTCTCTGTGTGTGTGTGTGTTGTGTGTCTGCATTTCCTCCTCTCACAAGAGCACTGGTCACACTAGATCAGGCCCATCCTAACAACCTCACTGTAACTTGACAGGGTCCTTAAAGGCCCTATCTTCAAACTCAGTCGCATTCCGAGTACTGGGAGTTCGAGCCTCAGTGTATGAATCTGGGGACACAATTCAGTCATTAGAGAGAGGTATCTTGTTCAGACGGAGATGTCAATGAGGTCAGATACCTAAGCTGGGTCACGAGATGGGCTTGCTGAGGGTAAACAGAAACCTAAGGATGACTGTGAAAGTGAACGTTGGTCAGTTGTGTCCAACTCTGCCACTCATGGACTATAAAGTCCATGGAACTCTCCAAGCCAGGATACTGGAGTGGGTAGCCTTTCCCTTCTCCAGGGGATCTTCCCAACCCAGGAATTGAACCTGGGGGTGTCCTGCATTGCAGGTGGTTTCCTTACCAGCTGAGCCAGCAGACTAAGAGCTAACTAAGCAGAGTGGAGGGGAAGGGAGCTCCGGGAGGAGGGAGAGCAGACCTAGGGAGGGTGCATGGGGCCTGCGGGGCCAGCAGGGCGCTGACATCACAGCACGAGGCCAGGCCACACAGGGCCGCTCAGCCAGGGCAGGGGGTTCTGTCCTTTTCCTGACAGCAGTGGGAGGCCACCGGAGGTTTTTTTTTGGTGAGGACCCCAGCTGTCCTGTGGAGGCCAGACAGGAGGCATTATGAAGTGCAGCCTGGAAGAGTGTGCTGGATAGAAGGGAACGCTGCAGACATCCAAGCAAGAAGTGAAAGTGGTCTGGATTCAGGAGGCGGGCTGGGATCAGAAAGAAACCAGTGGATTTGATAGATCAGTGGGGACGATGAGTAAGTTTGGTGGTGCGGGGTGGCACGAATGGGCACGCTGGGTTCTGGGTGAGGGAGAAAATGATAAGGCTGTCTCCTGGACAGCTGGCCTCTGTGACGGGGTGACAGAGGGGCAAGTCAGCAGGATGGAGAACAGCGGAAGAGGCTCACGCTAGAGCTTAGATCTATGACAGAGGGTGAGATGGTCGGATGGCATCACCGACGTGAGGGACATGAGTCTGAGCAAGCTCCGGGAGTTGGTGAGGGACACGGAGGCCTGGCGTGCTGTGGTCCATGGGGTCACAGGGAGTTGGACACTCCTGAGCGACTGCACTGAGCTGACGTCAGGAGGTACCAAAGGCCCCTCGGGCAGTTTTTCTGCCTCAACACAGATGCCTCTCCCCTGCACATGCTACTCTGCCTACAGCGTCTCTCCTGTTTATGCTTCCCCCCACCAACCTTCACGGTTCAAGCCAAGGGTCCACCTACTCCGCAGCAAGGCCTCCCTGAAGTCCTCGCTGTAGGCTACTTATCCCTGTTACATACTCTTGCAGTGCCTGTAGTTTTTCTCCAAAGAAGTTGTTACAGTCAAAATCACATGATTATGTGTTTAAATTCTGTTTCTCCCCCTGGAATGTACAGCTTGTTAAGGGCCAAGACTGTATGCAGGCTGGTGGTTCTAGAGCCAGACCCTCTGGGTTCCACCCCTAACTCCCCGGCTTCCTCGTGGTGTGGTCTTGGACAGGGTGTTGCCTCTCGCTATGCCTCAGTTGCTTTCAATGCTAAGTGTGGATTACAACAGTACATTTTCCAGAGAAATGTTGGACGATTAAACAAGTTAATTAGCAGAAAGTGCTAGTGACAGTGCTTGACATAGATTAAGCACTCCATAACTGTTGGCTCTTGTTACTGTTCATACCTGCTGGACAGATGATCAGATAGATGGATAGACTGATGCGTGGATGAACTGAAGAATGGGAGGACAGGTGAGGTGACAGGAAGTCAAGCTAACCTGAGGGAGCCCAGTGGAAAGGCAAGGAAGCCCACATGGGTATTGTGGAAAGAGGGGCTTGCCCATACTTCAAGACATCGCTAAATTCCAAGATAATTGGGTTCTACTAAGATAAACTTCTTCTGTATGGTTATTTCCAGGCAGGGCCTTAAAGAATCTCCATCAAGACCAAAATAGTCATTTCTCCAAAGAAGATCGTAGATGGTACACAGGCACACGAAAAGATGCTCAACACCACTAATTACTGGGAAAATGTAAATCAAATCTATAATGAGATACCACTTCACACCAATGAACCAACTCATTGTAAAAGCCCCTGATGCTGGGAAAGACTGAAGGTGTGAGGAGAAGGGGGCAACAGAGGATGAGATGGTCGGATGTCATCACCGACTCAAAGGACATGAGTTTGAGCAAACCCCGGGAGATGGTGAAGGACAGGGAAGCCGGGTGTGCCGCAGTCCATGGGGTCCTAAAGAGTCGGACATGACTGAGCAACTGAACAACAGCAGCCAGCAGCTCGCCCTGGTCAGAATGGCCATCGTTAAAAAACCTACCACTGACCAACGCTGGAGAGGACGTGGAGAAGAGACAGCCCTCCTTCACTACTGGTGGGAACGTGCGCTGGTGCAGCCACGATGGAGAATAGTGTGGCGGTTCCTCAAAAACCTGAAAATGAAGCTGCCAGATGACCAGCCACCCATTCCTGCGGATATATCCAGACAAAACGGTAATTTGGAAGGATCCGTGCACTCCAACGTACACAGCGGCAGTGTTCTCCATAGCCAAGACCTGGAACAACCCAGAGGTCCACCGAGGACTGAGTAAAGAAGATGTGGCACGTATTCACAAGGGCATAAAAAAGGAGGCAATAATGCCAGTGGCGGCAACCTGGTGGACCTAGAGGTGATCATGCCAAGTGAAGTAAGTCAGAAAGAGAAAGACGGATAGCGTGTGACAGCTCCTATGTGGAGTCTCACGTGACACAAACTTGTCTTTGAAACAGAAGCGGACTCGCAGGCATAGAGGAGCCCGTGGCCGCAGTGGACCGGGAGTCTGGAATGAGCAGACGCAAACTGTCACATGTAACTGATCCTCTTAGCTGTCCACCAGAAACTAACCCAACACTCCAAGTTAACTGCAAAACAAATGAAAAAATAAAACTTAAGAATCTCCATCAAGGCTTCTTCAATGATAAACCTAAGGATTTGTTTCTTAATTCAATAGAAAAAAAAAATCTATACAGCCCAACTATCCTCTCTCTAATTAAACTGACTGAACATTTTCCAACTTAACTGTGCAATTTCTTTAAAAGGTATAATTTAAAGAATAAGTTTAATCTGATTTAAACAATAGATTGATTCATTGATGTATTTATTCTTATGCCCCTCAAACACATAAGGGATTCCTACCATGGCTCAGATGCTACAACAGGTACAGCTGGTTACCAAGCCACCTAAGCTATTATCCCTGTCCTCAGGGGGCCTGAGAGTCCCGCTAAGTCACTTCAGGGGTGTCTGACTCTTGGCGCCCCCATGGACGGCAGCCCGCCAGGCTCCTCTGTGTGTGGGATTCCCCAGGCAAGAACACTGGAGGGGGCTGCCGTGCTCTCCTCCAGGGTGTCTTCCCGACCCAGGATCGATCACGTGTCTCTTACATTTCTTTACCACTATTGCCACCTGGGACGCCTGAGAGCCCTAATAAACTTTGTAAAGTGATTTCAAATAGATATTTATACCCCCGACACCTGGTCAAAAGAAAGCAACGGCAGCAGCAAAGCGGTTCTCTAACCTGGGCGGTAGATCGGGAAGGAGCACCCTCAGCCCAGCTGTCGTCCACCCGAGCCTGGCCCGCCTCCGGTAATGAAGCCGCCAGCCAAGACGGCTCGGGCCCGTACGGAAGGCATTCATATTGCTGTCGCTCTAGTTATGAAAGCAACTCATGTCTAGTATTTTCTTTATGCCCAGAGGATTCTCTTTATGTAATTTATTACAAAATTCAAGGGCATTTCATTAGGAGGAAATGTGCCATATCATTATTATAACAGCTCTCCCTATTTTTGTTCAATTTTGAGACTGACAATCTAAAGACTATTTTTAGTTCAGTCATGTGAGATTATTTGTTTCCTCACTGTGAGAAGTTTTTCCATCGGACTAGTTAGCATGAATTTTATGCTCACTTATTATGTCACATGCTCCAATTCAATTTATTTTAAAGCAGATTCTTTGAGGGAAAACTGTACACTAATTTGAATTGATTCTTCAGAGAATCTGTTTTAAATGAAATGCTATACAACTGGCAAAGTGAAAAAATGGAATTGAATTTTCTTCCTCAGCTACTCACTGGATTTAGAAATCTTGCTTTTCGACAGTGCCAGGGGTGTTGATGTAATGTTTTACACAATTTTCCTAACATTTATTTCAAACTCTGCTGCCTTTATTTTGGTTGTTTAACTCAAAGTGATTTCCTGATATTTTCATAGATAAAAGCAGAGTTGTTGCTAAAGGAAATAGTTGGTGCTTTGATACAAACTTCTTACCACCCAGAGTACTGCCAACCTATAAAATATCTGCTGTAAAGCAGGGATTTTAATTCCAAAGTAAATGCTGAACATTTATGGACAAACTGAGAGACATGTGGAATTAAACTGCATCTCCGACTTCCTCCTATTTGGCCCCAATTTTTATTTCTGCCTTTCATATTTGATGGATTTCCAGCTTGAGGATTGCATGAGGAAAGTAGGCAAGACGCCTGATGGCTTAATTTCCTGTCCTCGGCAGGCGGAGAGGAGCCCGTTGTTCTGCGGGGCAGTGGGCTTCCCGATAATCAGAAACAGCCGTCCCTGGGCGCGGAAGGGGACCTGGGATTGATCCATGTGATCGCACCGATGATTTATATCCGATTATTCACCGTCTAATGGAAAATACATAGAAAACACAAGTCTACAATTTCAACTTGAGACACACTTGTTTTCTTTGATGTGCTTTCAAAAGGGAGTTCTATTTCACACTCATCTTTTGCCCAGAAAATTCCCTACATCGCGACCGGCATTTTTGTTCGTCCAACTCGTGGACTAAGAAGCAGGCTCCCCCCGCCCCGCGCCCCCACTTTCCCTCTGCTCCCGTCCATGGCAGCCTCAAGTGCTTGGGGCTCCTCCCCTGAACTTAGGTGGGTCTTGAAAGAAGCCAGTCCCTGCTTCCCATGTTTTTGTTCTGCTTACGAAGAAGGTGACTGTGGGAGGCGGGTGCACGTGTTAGTCAGGGTTGGGGGAGAAGCAGGCCCAGGCTGACGCCAGCAAACAGTGCCACTCAGGAGCCCCCAAGAGCTCTGATCTTAGTCAAAGGAAGTATAACAATGAATAACAATAAATCTAACCTGACCAGCAATCGAACTTGTGTCCCCTGCATTGACAGGTGGATTCTCAACCACCAGGCAAGTCCCTAAGCATCCTTTTTCTTCAGGAGGTCTGAGTGACCATATTAGTCCCTTAGGCTGTAGATGATAAACGCCAACTCAAATTCACTGACGCAGAAAAAGGAATCTATTTGCTCACATGATTAGGACGTCTGGGCTCAGAATTTCAGGCGTAGCTGCTTCTGCATGGGATTCACATCATGTCCTTGGAGCTCTCCATCTCTGAGTCTGGGCGTTCTGAGGCAATCCAGAGAAGATGGGGCTCAAAAATTGCAGATTTAAGATCTCGTTATAGCTCCCAACCCAGGAGAAGACAGGATCTCCTCTCTTCCAAGATGCATTTTTAATTATACAGAGCAGATGCTGAGTGGTTCTCCTGGTATCACAGGCTCACCCGGAAGTCATTGCTCTGAACCCTAGAGGGAGACTGGAACGAATCTGTAGAGTCCCTACCTGCTCCAGTCTACTCGGGAAATTAACCAAGATGACCAGGAGTGGAGACAGCGTCCAAGAGGCGGGTAAAGTCAGGAAGTAGCAGCTGGGGCTCAGAGGAAGGAAAATGACACTCACCTGGGGTAGTTCGGAAACGTTTCACAGCAGAGGTGGGGTTTGAACTGGGCCTTGAAAGATTGAGATTTTAAAAATGGATGAAGGAGAATATACTGGACTTTCATTCCTGACCATTTTCAAAGGCTCAGGCAGGCTCGGTGGCCGCATGGGATGGAAAGGATCCCGTTGCTTTCCTTCCTCTGCTGTTGGTTTGGGATGAGCGTATTCCCCTTTGCGCCCTGGATCCTTCCAGGGGCTGACAATGAGGGGTCTGCTGGTCAGGACACGAGTCTGCAGCCAGGCACTCCCGGGTAAAACAAGAAGAGCGTGCCTCTCTGTAAGCTGAAGAAAGGTTGGTGAGTGTAATTGGCAGTTCCCTTAATCAGTCCAGAAAGGCTTGTTATATAAATAAGTGATTCAAACTTAAAGTGACTTACTGCAGGAAACAGGCATTTCTCCTTTTTGATTTTCGTGTTCCTAGAATGCTTTCTTTTACATTTGAGTGGGATAGGTTTGTAATTTACTACATGTTTATTAATTCCAAAACTCATGTTGGATTTTACAAACACACTTTTATGCAGCTGCAAGTAGCTTAATGGTGTTCCAGCTGCTCAGGCAGCCAGAGCTGGTGGCCCATTCCTCCTAGTCAGAGGTCCGTTCTCTGCAATGGAGACAGCCCTTTGAGCAATGAGGGCGCCACTGGCTGGTTCTGAAGCATGGCAACTGGCTGGGCATTAAAAGGCGGTGGTGCTGGCAGTGATGATGGTGATGGTGGTGATAGCTGCTATTGATCACACAGAAGGGGACAGCAGAGGATGAGATGGTCGGATGGCATCACTAAATCACCAATGGACATGAATCTGAGCTAACTCCAGGAGGCAGTGAAGGACGAGGAGCCTGGTGCGCTGCAGTCCAGAGGTCATGGAGTTGGGCCTGACTTGGCAGCTGCACAGCAGCAACACCGAGCACACAGGGGGTGAAGTGTGCACGTGAGTCCCGCCTACTCCTGTTCTGAGGGGGCTGTCATACCATCTTGCCTGGAGAACTGAGGTCCGTTCATCTCCTCGATGGCTGCAAGAGCATCCAGGGATTTACCATTTCCTAGCTGGTTGATGATGAAATGATTTCTTTGAGTGCAAAGTTTTTTCATTGATTGTACCTTCGTGCAGGGAGTGGAGGTGTGGCCATGTTCGCCTTAAGCTTAGTCTCTCCAGATCAGTCTGTCCTGAGAGCATCTCATCCTGAGAGCAGCTCAGCATCTGCCATCTGGCCTCTTAGGGGGCAGGAGCTGTGACGCTCCTGTAAGCACTACAGTGAGTCCTGTAGAAGGATCCCTGAATTCAGGCGCTGAAAACACATAACCAGTCTAACTTAGCTGCATTGATCTGACTGACGCGGTAGATTATAGTACTGTTCTCAACCTTTTGCTCCCCCTTTCTGCCGTGTGGTTTGCCGTGTCTTTTGTGCTTGGAGTGCGCTTCTCCACCCCTTGATACTAGGCTTGGTGCCATGATTTGTGCAAACTGACGTGGGCAGAAGAGACCGGGTGCCAGGTGAGGGCAGAGGCCATGGGAGGCTTCACCCTTCCTCTTGATCACTCGTCCCTTTCTGTCTGCCTGAGAAAGCCCTGGTCCCAGGAGGTGCTGCTCCTGCAGCCCAGGTTCTCACGTTGCATGAGTGAGAAATATATGTTTGTAAGCCCTGAGACTATCGGGCTGTTTGTTACAACGAAACAGCCAAGTGAAAGCTAACTGATACAAATGATCATTTATTGTCCTAAACATTTCAGTGAAAAATAAGATCAACTATATATATGTGTGTATATATATATATATATATGAGAAGGAAATGGCAATCCAGTCCAGTACTCTTGCCTGGAAAATCCCATGGAGAGAGGATTGGGCTTCCCAGGTGGCGCTAGTGGTAAAGAACCTCCCTACCAATACAGGAGACATAAGAGATACAGGTTCGATCCCTAGGTTGGGAAGATCCCCTGGAGGAGGGCATGGTGACGCACTCCAGTATTCTTGCCTGGAGAATCGCATGGACAGAGAAGCCTGGTGGGCTACAGTCCATAGGGTCATACAGAGTCAGACATGACCGAAGTGACTTAGCAACATTACATATATTTGGATATAGACTGAAGCTGTGACAAATCTATCAAAGAAAACTAATCCTGCGTCTAAGAAGACTGATGAATCACAGTCAGACTAAGCCCGCAGTAGCAAGAGGCCACTTTTGCATATGCATCAGTGTTTGTGGACATTTTAACAGTATATTTAAATTGATATAACAGCGCTGGAGATGGATTCAGATGTAATACTGCTGCTGCTGCTGCTAAGTCGCCTCAGTCATGTCCGACTCTGTGGACCCCATGGACAGCAGCCCACCAGGCTCCCCCGTCCCTGGGACTCTCTTAATAAAACTGGTACATGTGCTAGCTCACTTAATCCTCGTGATGACCTGGTAAGGCAGGCGTTGTTATTACACAGTGTCTTCAGAGGCTTAAACACTTATGTGTGCTCTCTGATGCAACTATGTACCGGCTCACCCACGTTTCCTGATTTCCTCCACCTCCCCGACCCTGGTAACCACCGTTCTATTCCGTTTCTTGACTTCTCTGAGATTCCACATGCAAATGAGATTGTGCAGTAATTTTCTTTTCAGATCTGTATTATCTCACTTACCAAAATGTCTTCCAGGTACATCCTTGTTGTTGCAAATGGCAAGTTCTCATTTTCTCAGGCTGGATGATATTCCACTGACTTTATATACTATAATTTCTGTATTCATTCATCTGTTGATGGACATTCGGATTGCTTCCATATTTTGATCCTTGTGAATAATGCTACAATGAACATGAGCACACAGACCTCTCCTTGAGGTAACACTGATTTCAGGGTCTAGGTTGAATGGCCTACCAGTGGTTGTGTTTTTCTAGAGGAGGGATTGCTGCTCACACAGTAGCTCTATTTTTAATTTCTGAGGAACCATCATGTTGTTTTCCATAGTGAAAGTGTTAATTGCTCAGTCGTGTCTGACTCTTTGCAACTCCATGGTCTGTAGCCTGCCAGGCTGCTCTGTCCATGGTCTTCTCCAGGCAAGAAAACTGAAGTGGGCTGCCATTGCCTTCTCCATTCTCCATAGTGACTGCACCAACTTCATGCCCATCACCCGGGCAGGGGGCTTTCCTTTCCTCTGCATCAGGACCACGTACCTTTTCTCCTTTTCCTTTTAGCTCTCCAGGTGTGAGGTGACAGCTCGTTGTGGTTTACATCTCCCTGATGATTAGGGTTGAGAGTATTTTCACAAACTAGGTGGCCATTTTCATGTCTTCTTTAGAAAATTGTCTGTTCCTATCCTTAGCCCACTTTTTTTAGATGAGTTGCTCTTTTGCTATTGAGTAGTCTTGGTAGTTTAAAGAACTGTGGATACGAGAAACACTTAAACGTTTATGCGTGGTTCACATCTGGTTTAGGCTTTGCAGGCCACACAGTCCCCATGACACGTCCTCAACTGCCCTGGTAAGGCCAAAGCAGGTGGAGACAGCACGCGAACAGGCGGACACCACCATGTTCCAGCAAAAGTTCATTCATGAAAACAGGCAGATGCTCAGCAGGCGCTGTGACCTGCTAAAGCCTGGGCCAGACCAGAGTCTCTTAACCTCGGCCCCCTTGCTTGCTGAGGTTGGACGGTTGGCTGTTGTGGGGCTGTCCTTTGCGTTGTGGGGGGTCCAGCAGCATCCCTGGCCGCTGTCTCAAGATGCCAGCAGCACCACCTGCTCCAGTTCTGACAACTAGAATATCTCCATTCTTACTGTTGAGTCCAGTTCTTTTGCCACCCCGCGGACTGTAGCCCGCCAGTCTCCTGTGCCCATGAATGCTGGAGTGGGTGGTCCCCTCCTTCTCCAGGGGATCTTCCTGACCCGGAGATTGAACCCACATCTCCTGCATTGGCAGGCAGGTTCTTTACCACAGAGCCACCAAGGAAACCCAAAATATCCCCCGAGGGTACCAAATGTCCCCTGAAAGAGGGACAAAAATCACCCTGGTGGGGAACCATCAGTCTCTCCTGTATGACTTTATCTTCACGGAGACAAAACTGTCTGCACGCCCAGGTGCTTTAGGGAATGCACGCCGGAGGCTGCAGGGTCACGCCCCCCACTGCTTTGCTTTCCTGTTTTCTAGACTAATCATGTGTCATTTATTTCATATGTAAAAAGAACCCACAATCATCTAGAAGAAAAAAAGCAAAAATGACAAAGAGAAAATAAGATGACAGAAAGAAACCCACGGGCAGGAAAAAAGGGCAGGTAGGAGCGGAGTGCAGCCTCGTCCCCAGAGGACAGGTTCTCCCCGGTCAGCCTTCGCATTCCACCCTAGACGGACATCACACCGGGGATGTGGGGGGCTATAGGTCACCCTCTGCGTCGACGATTCGGAAAGATGAATGTGCCACGTGGAGTAGACAGCCATCTGCCTGGGGCAGCGGAAGTGTTCACCAAAGAGAAATAGACTGGATTTTGATTCCCAC
The DNA here is from genome assembly GCA_006408695.1 of Aepyceros melampus. Lineage (NCBI taxonomy): Eukaryota > Metazoa > Chordata > Mammalia > Artiodactyla > Bovidae > Aepyceros > Aepyceros melampus. The sequence goes on along the minus strand of SJXQ01008091.1, from coordinate 111,955 downwards.
GTGACACCTCCTCGGGTTTAAGGCCTATGGGGACCTCTAGAGCTGGAAAATTTAAGGGGAAGTAGAACATCACTTGAGAATAAAACAGAAAGCTGACTCCATACAGCTGCTGCTCACGAAGGCCCAAGCAGTATCATTTTAGCAACCAAAACAGGGCCCGTTCACTGACCCCGGGGAGCAGTGCAGTGCTCTGTGATGGTCCTGGGGGTGTGGGAAAGGGGAGGAAGGCTCAAGAGGGAGGTGATTCGTGTGTGATAAAGGCTGATTTTTGCTGTGACGTGGCAGAGACCAACACAACATTGCACAGCGATTTTCCTCCAATTAAAAAATAAATTCAAAAAAAGAAAATATTAGAAAAAAATAAATAAAGTTCAATAATCACGGTCACATTTGCTCTGTGCTCACCGCACGCTGGGCAGGGTGCCAGTGGGGCTTCATGGCTGTCGCCCGAAATTTTCCATAGAAGTTTTCCAAGCTCTGCTCAGTAGGTGCTGTTCTTATGACAGTTTTACAGATGTGGAGACTGAGGGTTAGAATTAGTGAGTCCCTGGCCCAGGTCACCCAGCTGGCAAAAGCGGGGTGTGGTGGGGGGCAGAGACTGTGGTGTGCGGCCTCTGAGCCAAGAGCTCCCGCCCCTTCTCAAAGCTGGTTATCTAAGCTACACGGCTGCACATTCCCCCTTGGGATTCAAGTTCTCATTCTGAATGAAAAAATATATATATATGTTCCCTGAGAATTTCGTTTTTAGCAAATCTGTCTTTGTGAGGAGCAAAAGGTTTTGCCCACCCCATCGTCGGTGGGAAGCTGATAAGCATGCCAAGTTCAGGTACCCTTTGAGGGTTTCATGCGCGGCAGGGTGGCGGGGCGGCGGGGCGGCGAGGAGGCTGGGCCAGGCCGGAAA
>SJXQ01008091.1:20992-110536 GCA_006408695.1 Aepyceros melampus | reverse complement strand
CTCGGCCGATTCCCAGCCGCCACCCCGCGTCCTCGCCCCGCCCAGCCCAGCCCTGTTCTCCGGCACCTCGCCGGCCGCTTCCTTCTCGGAGGAAGGCGAAGCTTAGTTCTGTGTTATTGTTCGCTTGTGTTGCCTTGTTTGTTTCTGTATGAGAGAAAAGAAGGATTGTAGATACAGTTCCTCAGAAACAGACTCAGGACAGAACGTTTCTTGGGAAATGCTTGTGGGAACAGCACCCGTCAGAAAGTGAAAGAAAGATTGGGCAGAAAAAGGAACGGAAGTTCCAGGCAGCTGCAGAAGAGGCCTCTGCCCAGGTGAGCTCTGAAGGTGGATCCGCTCAGAGACGTCTGGCACTGTGGCGAGAGGCCGAATGCCGTAGTCCTTCTGGGCGTCTTGGCAACACGCGGCAGCATCCACTGCAAGTGCCCTGCAGGGTTTTGGCTGACTGTGGTGAGACTGCGAGGTGCCTGAGGGGCTACCTTCAGCGTCTGATGCTTAATCTCTGAGGCTCAGAACCTGAATTTTTTTTTGTTTTGAACTGTGGTGTTGGAGAAGATTCTTGAGAGTCCCTTGGACTGCAAGGAGATCCAACCAGTCCATTCTGAAGGAGATCAGCCCTGGGATTTCTTTGGAAGGAATGATGCTAAAGCTGAAGCTTCAGTACTTTGGCCACCTCATGGGAAGAGTTGACTCATTGGAAAAGACTCTGATGCTGGGAGGGATTGGGGGCAGGAGGAGAAGGGGACGACCGAGGATGAGATGGCTGGATGGCATCATGGACTCGATGGATGTGAGTCTGAGTGAACTCTGGGAGTTGGTGATGGACAGGGAGGCCTGGCGTGCTGCGATTCATGGGGTCGCAGAGAGTTGGACACGACTGAGTGACTGAACTGAACTGATAGATAGCCTCTCTAATGACAAGGTCATGCTAACCAAATTCAGACAATACTAATGAATAGACAGCAAACTGATTTGTTTACAATGAGACTGGCCTTTTGCAGTGATCAAAATGTTCTTTATCTCTAACATCCCTTTTCCTAGGTTTAAATGGAAGCAGGAATTAACTGGACTCCAAGAAATCTCTGTAAATAGACAAATTGAAGGCCCTCAATTTGTCTTCTTACTGAGATGGGATGAGTAGGACGCAGAAATGTTTTTGACGTAGTGAAGACAGAATATGTTTCTTCTTTCAGTAAGAAAAAAGAGAAGCTAGGGCTTTCCTGATAGCTCAGTTGTAAAGAATCTGCCTGCAATGCAGGAGACCCCGTTTCAATTCTTGTGTCGGGAAGATCCCCTGGAGAAGGCAAAGACTCCCCACTCCAGTATTCTGACCTGGAGAATGCCATGGAGTGTATGGTCTATGGGGTTGCAGAGTTGGACATGACTGAGCAGCTTTTTCACTTTCAGGAAAACCTCCAAAAGGTACAAGAGAATTGTGGTCCCAAAGGAGGCAAGCTAAAGTGAACCATGATTTCGAGTTGTGGGTGGACTGTGATAAAAGAGCATCGGAGCGTGCTGATGGGAACACTCCCTGAGCCACCCGAGAGCTGTGACTGGCCCCAGAGAGAGAGGCGTGGTGCTGCGCAGGCCTCAGCTCTCCAGGGACTGACACCTGCCTGCTTGCAGTAATGTAAGTGCAGTGTTTGGTTTTCAACTCGGAATTAACCTCCAGACCAAGAAGAGAGGGCTTAGGGTTACAGAACAGAGTGTGATGCTGTCAGAACAGTGGACACGCAGGTCAAACTGACAGAAGGCGAGAGAGGAAAGAGGGAGCTGATCTCTTCATCTCACACTGCGTGGGGGTAAGAAATTTTGTGTCAAGTCTGTGGAATAAGAAATAGAATTTAAAGTATACTCTTATAAAAGGAACCCAATAAGAATTAAAAATAATACAGAGAGCACCAAACTTTGGCAGGGAAAAGAAGTAAAAGCAGAGTAGGTAAATGTTCCTCTTCAGTTACTGATAAGTAATGTACAATATGGATCAGTTTTGAAAGACAGATGCAAGCACATTACTTACAGTTACAGGATAACCACCAGAAGATGCACATTTCAGAAATGACCCAGCGGCTGGCTTTGGGGTGTGGTTGTGGGTGGAGATGACTTGAGGAGGAAGAATGTGCCTTCTGTAGAACTTCTTTGTCTCCTTTCAAATTTTGAAAACTATCTGTAACTTTTAAATTACCAAGTAAAGCTTAATTATTCACCAGAAAGACATTTGGTGTATATAATTTGGCCTGAACTGAGGGACAGAGCTCTTACATTCTGGAAAAGCCCAGTGAAATTCCTTTCACCAGCAATGAGGACCCATCTTTGGTGTTCCCCCAGTTTCAGGACCTGTCTCTACCAAAAAGACCTGGGTCCACGTAGATGCATTTCAGTTGGCTGGACTCCGTTTCTCCTGCTCATCTCTCCAGCGTGACCCAGCAACATGGGTCAATTTCAGAGCTGTCTGACCTCTCCCAGGGGAGCCTGCTTCAACCCTCTGGGGCTCAAACAGGGCATAACTGGAATGGGGTCCCCAGCTGTGGCCACACGCTAGGCTTTCTTGGGGAGATTTAAAGATAGACTCTGGCCCAGGCTCCACATTAGACCGATGAAGTCTGTAACCCAGGATCTATTATTTTAGAAAGATTCCCCAGGTGTTTCTATCATGCAGTGAGATAATCCTCGACCCGGGTTCACTCGTCCTTCCTTCATCATCACATCCTGCCCTTTCTTCTTCCCAGCCAGCATCTGAACCTGCCACAACCCCCTTCCCGCCAGGACGCTCCCCCTTACTTCCTTGATCCCCACCCTCCCTGCCACCTCTCCGCTGTGCCGGCTCAGTCTGCTCCCCGGGGTTCCCTTGCCCTGTTCTCGGGACTCTTCTCTCCGTATTGTTTCCAGTCTGTGAAGAATGTTAGCTACCTTTTTGACCCACCGTTATCATCACACTTAGGCTGGCTCCCAAATCATCCCCTTCATCCAAGATCTCTCCCCGAGATCCAGAACCGGATATCCGACTGCCTACTGGGCCTCTTCAGTTTGACGCCTCGCAGGTACTCCAAACAAAAACCTGCCCCGTTGAAACTCATCACTTACTACCTCCAGCCCTTTCTCCCATCTTTCTTGCCATGTTAAATGGCACTTATTACCCACCCCCATTTGGTTACACAAACCCAGACTCCCAGGATCCTCCAGACACCTCTGTCTTCCTCCTCTGAACACCATCCCGTGCGTTCTGTCTCTCTCCAGCTTCATCTCTGCAGCTGGTTTTGGGTCAGCCCATCATTCCCTGGATATCTGTGACGATCTCCTAGCCAGCCTTCCTGCCTTAATCACATCCCCTTTCAATGCTCGCTTGGGCCAGAGAGATCCTTCCAAAGCACAAACATGACTGTGTCAATCTCCTGCCTAAGACCCTTCAATCTCTTCCTCGTGGCTTTCCAAGTCCAAACTTAGAACCGTCCCCCATGCACGCAGCAGCTCACTCCTCCCTTCCTCTCCAGTTTCAGCACCTGCCGCTGCCAACAGATGCCGCGTGCGTCTCTCCAGGCTGCCCCCCACTGCCCGCCCCACCTCTCTGATCCCCCAGCCTGCTTCCCCCCAGCTTCCCCTTGTGGTCTCCGAGGCTGGGACGCCCTCCCCGACCTTCAGCGGTCCCCTCCTCACCCTTTGAGATCAGGCTCAGACCTCACCACCTCCCCGTCACCTCTTGGCTGCCTATCCTAGGGCCTGGAAGACAGTAGGTGTGTTAAGAAGTGTTTACAGAATGAACAGACGCACAGCACTGTGAATCTTAGGAAGTGGAATTTGTGATGCAAGTGAAAAAGAGAATTACAACTGATCTCTAAGTCTCCAATACCTTGAATTTAAAGGAGAAGTTTCCGTGTACTCTAAAGAGCCCTGAGGGTCCCACCAAGCTCCCTGCCAAAGACCCTCAGCGAGGATTCCCATTTTGAACAAGCTTGCTTTATTTTCATTGATTCTACATGTTGGTCTTCTGTGAAAAGTCTAGTTTGAACAAAGTTTTTTGTAGCTAAGAAATATCTGAAAACCGCTGGTGTCAATTATTCAGATAATTAAGGTAAAATATAAATTTGTATTCAAATTACTCCCCACAAAAGTTCTCATCAGTGTTTCTTAAGCAGAATCGGCATGTTTTCTCCTGGTTTTACTTGGTGTCTTAATGACATAGTGTCTTTTGCCCTTTGGGGCTTTAAAAAGAAATTATCTTGAGTGGCTACTACATGCAGCTAGTCAAAAAAGGGGGGTATTCAGTCAAAAAATCAGCTCTGCACAAGCGCACATTCTCCCATCTCCAGAGACGATTCTGTAGCTTCAGCGTGTCCTTCCAGAGGGAGGGGTCACTGCTCCGGGGAGCAGGAGACACATCCACCCGAGGGGACAGCGGAAAGACACGCCTTCCAAACGCGCTGACAGCTGAAATCACTGCACTCAAGGACGGCCCCGGAGAGACACCTGGCCCCGATATCCAGTGACCGTCAGCAAGAAGGGCTTGACATCACCTCTCAACATCAAAACCCTTTTTTTTTTTTTTGGCAGACAACATCTAGCATTTGCTTGGCTCATATCCAAAAACCCATTTAGGTCAGCTTACTTACCTCGGGGCACATTTTCCTCCTAATACATTTTGGGGGAGTTAGCAGGAAATTACACTACCTAAAATGAGACAGTCTGTGGGTGCTCTACTGAGGCTTTTTTTAGAGTAAGTATTTGCTATTTCAATAGATGGTGTTGAGACAGTTGACTCTCACAGAGGAAATAATTAGAAAGTCCTACCTATCCCCATCACAGACATAAATTAAAGATGTACTGAAGCTCTAAACATGGCAAAAATGTTCTAGAACTATTAGAAAAAAAAATAAGAAAATGCCAGAATTGTGAGGAAAAAAATTATGAATTGGGGAGAGGAAAGGTGTTTGTTGTTTTTTTTTTTTTTTAAGGTGAAACCAAAAAAGACAGAGATACATCTGATTACACCTAATTAGAAAACTTTTGTCAAAATAACGCCATGAGCAAGATCAAAAGACAAATGGTAGCCTGGGAGAAGGATTTACAAAAGAGCTAGCAGACAGAGGATTGTTATCTAAGATGTGTATAATTCCCACAAGTCAGGTAGAAGAAGACATACAATCTAAAGTGAAAACAGACAAAGGATATGCACTGAGAATTTATAGAAGAAATAAGAAAGGGCAATGTGTGAAAAGATAGTCAGTTTCATATATAATGGTTCTTGTTGTTGAGTTGCTAAGTTGTGTCCAACTCCTTTGTGACCCTATGGACTGTAGCCCCCAGGCTCCTCTGTCCATGGGATTCTCCAGGCAAGAATACTGGAGTGGGTTGCCATTTTCTTCTCCAGGGCATATATAATTAGGGAAGGTAATTAAGGCAGTACTTTTTTTTTTTTTGGTCAATCATTTCGGCACAAATTTTTAAGTCTGAGGATATTAAATGGTGGCTAGGATGTGGGGGAACTGACTGTCATTGAGAGTAAGAACTGATGCAAATGCTTTAGAGGACAGTCTGGCAGCATCTTGAAAGTTTGAAAATACGCGTCTCGTTTAACCCAGCGATTTCATTTCTAGGCATCACCCTAGAGGTACTCCTACATGTATGCACAAGAAGCCATGGGCAAGGATACGTATCTGTGCTGTTTCCAGCTAAATGTCCACCAGAGGGGACTGGCTAAGAACATTGTGGAAGTGCAAGTCGCTCAGTTGTATCTGACTCTTTGTGACCCCATGGAGTGTAGCCCATCCAGGCTCCTCTGTCCATGGGATTTTCCAGGCCAGAATACTGGAGTGGGTAGCCTTTCCCTACTCCAGGGGATCTTCCCGACCCAGGGATCAAACCCAGGTCTCCCATATTGCAGGCGGATTCTTCACCAGCTGAGCCGTGAGGGAAGCCCGCTGCAGCCTCTGCGTTCTGTGGAGTAGTTTGCTGCTGGTATTGGTCTAGTTGGGCTGCCGTGGAAAAGTGCGCAGATCAGGTGGCTTGGACGACAGAAGTCTGCGCTCACTGTTCTGGGGCCTAGGCATCAGCAGAGTCGGTTTCTCTGAGGCCCGCTCCTCGGCTCGTGGGCGGCTGTGTTCCCTCTGAATGCACGTGATCTTTCGCTGTGTCTCTGTCCTAATCTCCTCTTCCATGAGGATGCCAGTCATATTGGATCAGGCTTTACCCTAATGACTCCACTTTAACCTAATTATCTGTTTAAAGATCCTTCCTTCATCCAAATAGTCACATTCTGAGGCACTGAGGATTAGGACTTGAACATAGGAATTTGGGGGGCACACAATCCATCCCATGAAATGGCTCCACAAGGAATGGGTCAGATACACATCCAACAGTGCAGTGTCAACTCAGAAAACAACGTTGAGTTGAAAGGACAAAGGGAGAACACACACACAATGCAAAGTGTGCATATTACATATGCTACCGCTTGCCACGGTGGGCGTCAAACACACATGCATTCACCCACACAAGACTCTTTTGTATAAGCACGTCAGTGTTCTGGAAGGATCGATTCAAATGCACTGGAGATGGCCTCTATGTCAGTTGGTTAAATGTGACTTTAGCTGTAGTGCTTTATTTCTGTGAAAACACTGGAAGCAAATATGGTGAGATGTGAGTGGTTTTTAATTCTAAGTATAATACGGGAGTTTGGTTGTTACAGTCTTCCTAGTGTTTACACATTTCAATTATTCAAGAAGTTAAAGCAAAAAGGATGACCAGCCCATCCCTTCCGAAAGGGACTTTACATTTATTTTGAGGTGAAGTCCAACTGTAAGGGTTACCTGGTGGCACAGTGCTAAAGAATCCGCCTGCCGTGCAGGAGCTGCAGGAGGTATCAGCTCAGCCCCGGGGTCAGGAAGATCCCCTGGAGGAGGGCATGGCAACGCACTCCAGTGCTCTTGGCTGGGAAATCCCATGGACAGAGGAGCCTGGCGGGCTGCAGTCCACGGGGTAACAAAGAGTCGGACATGACTGAGCAGCCTGAACAACCACCACCACCATAAAGGAGCTGCAAGCAGGCCGCTCCTCACCCCTCCCTCCCTCAAGAGTGTTACTCCTCCCGCTGCATTTTGACATCATGAAACTATAGGATGCTTTAGGCACCAGCCCTCTGAACTTCCTCTCGAGTTCTTTTTAAGAAGGTGGTCTATGACCTACCACCTCATGTTGTTTCTCCTTTCAGTTCAGACACTCAGTCGTGTCCAACTCTTTGCGACCCCATGAATCGCAACACGCCAGGTCTCCCTGTCCATCACCAACTCCCGGAATTCACTCAGACTCGTCCATCAAGTCAGTGATGCCATCCAGCCATCTCATGCTCTGCGTCCCCTTCTCCTCCTGCCCCTAATCCCTCCCAGCATCAGAGTCTTTGCCAAAGAGTCAACTCTTCATATGAGATGGCCAAAGTATTGGAGTTTCAGCTTTAGCATCAGTCCTTCCAAAGAACACCCAGGACTGATCTCCTTTAGGATGGACTGGTTGGATCTCCTTGCAGTCCAAGGGACTCTCAAGAGTCTTCTTCAACACCACAATTCAAAAGCATCAATTCTTCAGCGCTCAGTCTTCTTCACAGTCCAACTCTCCCATCTATACATGACCACTGGAAAAACCATAGCCTTGACTAGACGGACCTTTCTTGGCAAAGTAATGTCTCTGCTTTTGAGTATGCTATCTAGGTTGGTCATAACTTTCCTTCCAAGGAGTAAGCGTCTTTTAATTTCATGGCTGCAGTCAGCATCTATAGTGATTCTAGAGCCCCCTAAAATAAAGTCTGACACTGTTTCCCCATCTATTTCCCATGAAGTGATGGGACCAGGTTCCATGATCTTAGCTTTCTGAATGTTGAGCTTGAAGCCACCTTTTTCACTCTCCTCTTTCACTTTCATCAACAGGCTTTTTAGTTCTTCACTTTCTGCCATGAGGGTGGTGTCATCTGCATATCTGAGGTTATTGATATTTCTCCCAGCAATCTTGATTCCAGCTTGTGCTTCTTCCAGACCAGCGTTTCTCATGATGTACTCTGCATAGAAGTTAAATAAACAGGGTGACAATATACAGCCTTGACGTACTCCTTTTCCTATTTGGAACCAGTCTGTTGTTCCATGTCCAGTTCTAACTGTTGCTTCCTGACCTGGATATAGGTTTCTCAAGAGGCAGGTCAGGTGGTCTGGTTTTCCTATCTCTTTCAGAATTTTCCACAGTTTATTGTGATCCACACAGCCAAAGGCTTTGGCATAGTCAATAAAGCAGAAATAGATGTTTTTCTGGAACTCTCTTGCTTTTTCCATGATCCAGCGGATGTTGGCAATTTGATCTCTGGTTCCTCTGCCTTTTCTAAAACCAGCTTGAACATCAGGGAGTTCACGGTTCACGTATTGCTGAAGTCTGGCTTGGAGAATTTTGAGCATTACTTTACTAGCATGTGAGATGAGTGCAATTGTGCTGCAGGTCAGGTGGTCTGGTTTTCCTATCTCTTTCAGAATTTTCCACAGTTTATTGTGATCCACACAGCCAAAGGCTTTGGCATAGTCAATAAAGCAGAAATAGATGTTTTTCTGGAACTCTCTTGCTTTTTCCATGATCCAGCGGATGTTGGCAATTTGATCTCTGGTTCCTCTGCCTTTTCTAAAACCAGCTTGAACATCTGGAAGTTCATGGTTCACGTACTGCTGAAGCCTGGCTTGGAGAATTTTGAGCATTACTTTACTAGCATGTGAGATGAGTGCAATTGTGCGGTAGTTTGAGCATTCTTTGGCATTGCCTTTCTTTGGAATTGGGATGAAAACTGACCTTTTCCAGTCCTGTGGCCACTGCTGAGATTTCCAGATTTGCTGGCATATTGAGTGCAGCACTTTCACAGCATCATCTTTTAGGATTTGAAATAGCTCACCTGGCATTCCATCACCTCCACTACCTTTGTTAGTAGTGATGCTTCCTAAGGCCCACTTGACTTCACATTCCAGGATGTCTGGCTCTAGGTGAGTGATCACACCATCATGATTATCTGGGTCATGAAGCTCTTTTTTGTACAGTCCTTCTGTGTATTCTTGCCACTTCTTAAAATCTGCTTCTCTTAAACCCATCCCATTTCTGTCCTTTATCAAGCCCATCTTTGCATGAAATGTTCCCTTGGTATCTCTAATTTTCATGAAGAGATCTCTAGTCTTTCCCCTTCTGTTGTTTTCCTCTATTTCTTTGCATTGATCGCTGAAGAAGGCTTTCTTATCTCTTCTTGCTATTCTTTGGAACTCTGCATTCAGATGCTCATATCTTTCCTTTTTTCCTTTGCTTTTCGCTTCTCTTCTTTTCACAGCTATTTGTAAGGCCTCCTCTGACAGCCATTTTGCTTTTTTGCATTTCTTTTCCATGTGGATGGTCTTGATCCCTGTCTCCTGTAACAATGTCACAAGCCTCCGTCCATAGTTATCAGGCACTCTGTCTATCAGATCTAGTCCCTTAAATCTATTTCTCACTTCCACTGTATAATCATAAGGGATTTGATTTAGGTCATACCTACTTTCTTCAATTTCAGTCTGAATTTGGCAATAAGGAGTTCATGATCTGAGGCACAGTCAGCTTATGAAAACTAATTCATTTTGGAGATATTTTCCTGAAGTGATAAATTCCTTTTAGAATGAAGAGGGGCATAAATAAGTAAGATGAGTATAATATCAAATGTAATAAACTTTTTTCCACTGGGAGATAACAGACTCATGCCTTTAGAAGGATGAAAGCAACCTTCACAAAACTCCTACCCTGGCCCAGGCACTCCACTAGAAGCCTTAAATAATTGTCAGTTGAATTTTGATTTTCATAACCTTGTGGAGCAGTTATAAAGAATAGTAAGTTTGAACTGTGGTGTTGGTGAAGACTCTTGAGAGTCCCTTGGATTGCAAGGAGATCCAACCAGTCCATCCTAAAGGAAATCAGTCCTGAATATTCATTGGAAGGACTGGTGCTGAAGCTGAAACTCCAATACTTTGGCTACCTGATGTGAAGAGCTGACTCAGTGGAAAAGACCCTGATGCTGGGAAAGATTAAAGGCTGGAGGAGAAGGGGACAACAGAGGATGAGATGGTTGGATGGTCCACCACCGACTCAGTGGACTCAATGGACATGAGTGTGAGCAAACTCCAGCAGAGAGTGAAGGACGGGGAGGCCTGGTGAGCTCCAGTCCATGGTTGCAAAGAGTCGGACACAAGTTAATGACTGAACAACGACAACAACGAGTTTCAGTGACTTGTCCGAAGTCACAGAGTGAGTGACTGAACCAGACTAACTTCAAACCATAATAAAATATTTTGATGAAAATATTTGGGAAGCCAGAGTATTTTATGACTGCACAGGGAACGGAAGAGGGCAAAGAGACATGTTTGTGTGAATTTGTTGAAAATCTACTTCCAGAGCAACAGTTTTAGATCTTTCATTCCAGTTTCGAAATGAAGTGAAGTGAAGTGAACTGAAGTCACTCAGTCGTGTCCGACTCTTTGTGACCCCGTGGACTGTAGCCTACCAAGCTCCTCTGTCCATGAGATTCTTCAGGCAAGAATACTGGAGCGGGTTGCCATTTCCTTCTCCAGGGGATCTTCCCAACCCAGGGATCGAACCCAGGTTTCCAGCATTGGAGGCAGATGCTTTAACCTCTGAGCCACCAGTTTCAAAATGAGGAGACTAAAACTCAGAAATAAAATAAGTTTGCTCTTGTTCAAGATGACAGGAAAAAACACTCTATGTGGTAGGTCTATTTTGGAATGAGAGAAGAGTTTCAAGGTAAGGCTCCTCCATGGAAAATACATTGTGTGCTTGTATACATTGTATTCTTTTGTCCCCTTGTATTTTTTAAAAAGTTTTATGGCTGCATTTGGTCCTGGTTGCGACATGCAGGACCTTTAGCTGCAGCAGGGGAACACTTAGTTGAGGCATGTGGGTTCTGGTTCCCTGACCAGGGATTGAACTCCGATCCCCTGCATTGGGAGTGCGGAGTCTTAGCCACTGGACCACGAGGCAAGTCCTCAACCCATTGTACTAATCAGCGCAGACTGCCTTTAACAAAGTACCAGAGTCTGCAGGGACGCAGACGTCAGAAATGTATTTTACAGAAGTGTATCTTCTCACAATTCTGGAGAGAAGAGGTCTGAAGTTGGGGGTCGGGGGCTGGTTTCCTCTGAGGCCTCTCACTCGGCTTGCAGACTACCCCCTTCTCCCCAAGGCTTCACATGGCCACCCGCTGTGTGTGCTGTGTCCACATTTTCTCTTCTTACAAGGATTCCAGCTGTATATTGGATTACGGCCCACCCGAATGACCTCCGGTTAGTTTCATTACCTCTTTATAAAGACCCTGTTGTCAGATGCAGCAATGTTCTGAGGTTCAGTTCAGTCTGTCAGTCGTGTCCAACTCTTTGCGACCCCACAGACTGCAGCACACCAGGCCTCCCTGTCCATCACCAACTCCCGGAGTTTGCTCAAACTCATGTCCATTGAGTAGGTGATGCCATCCAACCATCTCATCCTCTGTCATCCCCTTCTCCTCCAGCCTTCAATCTTTCCCAGCATCAGGGTCTTTTCCAATTTTCGCATCAGGTAGCCAAAGTATTGGAGTTTCAGCTTCAGCATCAGTCTTTCCAATGAACACTCAGGACTGATTTCCTTTAGGATGGACTGGTTGGATCTCCTTGCAGTCCAAGGGACTCTCAAGAGTCTTCTCCAACACCACACTTCAAAAGCATCAATTCTTCGGCGCTCAGCCTTCTTCACAGTCCAACTCTCACATCCATACATGACCACTGGAAAAACCATAGCCTTGACTAGACGGACCTTTGTTGGCAAAGCAATGTCTCTGCTTTTTAATATGCTGTCTAGGTTGGTCATAACTTTCCTTCCAAGCAGTAAGCATCTTTTAATTTCATGGCTGCATTTACCAACTGCAGTGATTTTTGAGCCCCCCCCAATAAAATCTTTCACCGTTTCCATTGTTTGCCCATCTATCTGCCATGAAGTGGTGCAACCAGATGCTATGATCTTAGTTTCCTGAATGTTGAGCTTTAAGCCAACTTTTTCACTCTCCTCTTTTACTTTCATCAAGAGGCTTTTTAGCTCCTCTTCACTTTCTGCCAAAGGGTGGTGTCATCTGCATATCTGAGGTTATTGATATTTGTCCCGGCAATCTTGATTCCAGCTTGTGTTTCTTCCAGCCCAGCGTTTCTCATGATGTACTCTGCATAGAAGTTAAATAAGCAGGGTGACAATATACAGCCTTGACGTACTCCTTTTCCTATTTGGAACCAGTCTGTTGTTCCATGTCCAGTTCTAACTGTTGCTTCCTGACCTGCATAGAGATTTTTCAAGAGGTACTAGGGGTTAGAACTTCCAGATATGAATTTAAGGAGACCCTATTTAGCCTTACCTGGTAACTCAGATGGTAAAGAATCTGCCTTCAATGCAGGAGACCCATGTTCAATCCCTGGGTCGGGAAGATTCCCCTGGAGAAAGAATGGCTACCCACTGCGGTATTTCCTGGAAAGTTCCATGGGCAGAGGAAACTGGTGGGCTACAGTCAGTGGGGTCGCAGAGAATCGAGCATGACTGAATGACTAACGCACACACTATTCAACCCGTAAGACCTGTCACTCAGGGTGAGGGTCCCTCCGTGCCCACGCTACTGAGGAACAAGCGGTTTGGAAATTTCCATGATCTGGAGAACTGGTAGTCTAAAAAACAAACAAACAAACAAACAAAAAAACAGTTAAAAAGAGAGAGAAAGAGAGCCCTAAGTCATAGATCTCTAGAGGGCTGATTAGGGCAGACGCTGCCCTCCTCGTGGTGAATAATTCCTTCTGAGACGCATGTTGCATTTACTTTAGTTATTCCGCTGATCAAATGATCAGACCCAGTTAGGAAAAGCGAAGCCATCTCTTCACTGCATGAATGAAATCCCTGCAAAACCAGATAAAGCGACATGTTTCCAGCCCAAATTTAACACCAATCTTGAAAAGGACAAGCATGTATCAGCTCGAATGGGTCATTCTCTTTGTTATTATTTACCAAAATGATCTCTGCAGGGAGAAAGAATGGTTTACCTTAAACTAAATGAAGTAACATTTCCTTGAAATGTTAAGTCTTACAAGAAAGCTCCTCTCTTTAACAATCAAGTGATTCAGCGACTCTCTGCAAGAAAAGGAGTCTTCCTCACAAGTGACCCGTATTTGTCTTCAGATCATTCAAGAAGAAAGAAAATCTTGCCCCCCACCAGCTTATTTTTTTAAAACCTCCATTTCAGAAGCACCATGTAGCTCGGGACACTGTTTTCCTCATTTTTATTGACTTTCTCTCTTGGCACACACTGAGTCTCACAGCTTTAATTGTCACTTATATACAGATGATATTCAAATTTGCACTTCATTCCCAGCTCTTTCAGATGATGTCACCCTTCGCCTCGCCCCAAATTTGGCTCATGTCTTGTCTTGGATGAGCCACAATGTTGTCTGATTGAATATGGATGAGATGGAGGCTTTGCAGTTTAGTTGTAAATAAACTCTAAATGCACTGGAGTTAATTTACCTCGTCGATATCCTGCCCCTCCAGTTAAGAGCAAGAGTATCCTCTGAACTACCTTCCTTCATTCAGCAGAGACGACGCAGCCGAGGGATTCATCTCCACAAAAGACCCAAAGACAGGTGGCAGTTTCCATCACTCCTCCTTTTGGCCAGAATTCTGGTTATCACACAGTTGAAACTGCTGTGGTCTTCGGAAAGGCTTCCAGCCAGCCCCATGTTTTGGGTCTGCCTGGAGTCTGGCCACCCTTTGGCCTCGGTCTGTGTACACAGTCCCAGGACAAGTTTTCCCTTCAGGCAGCCATGCTAGCTTCTTGTGTACTGAATAAAACATAATTTGTCAAGATCCTGGCCAGAGTCTCTGCCTTCACAGAAACTGGCTTTTGAAATTATTTAAAATTATAATCTCCCCTTTTCAAAAGTTGCTTGCTATTTGGTTTCATCAGGTGGTTGGAGAGATAACCTGCATAGCACCTTGATACTTGCAGAGCGTGCTATCTGAAGCAAAAATGTGTGCTTGAAAACACTAGGAATATTTCATCCTGAGTATGAGCCTGTGAGAGCCTGGCACGTAATGAGCAGTACTCACTCAATATGTACTTGTTGGATAAAGGCTGAGTAAATGAATTTGTAATCCTTTGACCCATTTGTGAGTCTTGCTGCTGTAGTTATTTGTAACATTTTTATCTACCTCTTAGGTTATTATGTAACTGTGCTGTGTAATTATTATTTCAACCCGAACATATTGTAATTCTCCATTAACATAACTGAAGGGTATAAAATAGAATGTTTGGAGTTGTCAATTAGCCGATGTGTCTTTGTTGCTTTTCTTCATTATTTCAGTGTAGCGAACAGTTCAGTCAGCACATTTTAATTAAAAACAAGCATATGTGGGTCCAGTAAGAACTCGTGTCTCCTAGAGCAGTTAGGCAAAGATGGCAAATGTTTCTAGCAGTGACCATATGATATCTTCCATTCATCTCAGCAATAATCCTCCAAATCTAATTATTGGGAGGCTGGCAGCTGCGCTCGGGTGGGCTTTTCTTCCTTTTCCCGGAGATGTGTTTTTCTGAGCTTGATGTGCGGTAGAGGATCAGCTGCTGCCGGAGTTCTTCCCAAGGCTGAGGTCCGAGCACCTCCAGGACCTCCCCCAGTTGCTTCCATCACAACATGGCCCATTTCTTCCTGCCATGTGCCATCTGGCCTGAAGATGCTACAAGGAAATGCATGGTCTCTGACAAGCTCTTTTTCTCTCCTTATACAAATACGTTAGGTATTTTATTTTGCAACCTGAAGGTATCAGGATGGAGCAGGTGCCACCAAGGAAGCCTTCTCGATGGGTGTGGCATTATCTGCCTGAAGTCACCAGGTCCTGGGGGCTGGTCTTCAGCTTTGCAGGCTCAGAAGCATGATTCCATCAGCTTGGTTTCTTACTAACTGAGGATGTGCAAGAGGGTGTATTTGTTTTAAAAGAGGGTTTTAACAATTAAAAATATTCTCTCTTGGAACTTACCTGGTGGTAAAGATGCTGTGCCTTCAATGCAGGAAGTTCTCTTTTTCTCTCCTTATACAAATACGTTAGGTATTTTATTTTGCAACCTGAAGGTATCAGGATGGAGCAGGTGCCACCAAGGAAGCCTTCTCGATGGGTGTGGCATTATCTGCCTGAAGTCACCAGGTCCTGGGGGCTGGTCTTCAGCTTTGCAGGCTCAGAAGCATGATTCCATCAGCTTGGTTTCTTACTAACTGAGGATGTGCAAGAGGGTGTATTTGTTTTAAAAGAGGGTTTTAACAATTAAAAATATTCTCTCTTGGAACTTACCTGGTGGTAAAGATGCTGTGCCTTCAATGCAGGAAGTGCAGGTTCAGCCCCTGGTCAGGAGCTAAGATACTGCATTCTATATGGTGCAGCCCCAAAAAAATATTTTTAAAAATTCACTAACACCACGTGTCCCTCTAGTATGATAACTGAGAATGCGGACTCTAGAGTCAGGCCACAGGTCAAATCCCTGACCTAGGGACTGAACCCAGGCCTCCTGCGTTGCAGGCGGATTCTTCAGTGTCTGAGCCACCAAGGAAGCCCTCGGAATGCTGAGCTACTGTGTTAAAGTCCAGCCGCACTGAAGCCGCCGTCCTGGAGCAGCTAGTCCAGCCGCACTGAGGCCGCCGTCCTAGAGCAGCTACATGGAGAAAGCAAATAGGGATCGCAACGCTCAAGAGGCTGCCTGCCTTCCAGCCCTAGCTCCCAGCTCTTGTGGGTCTTCCCAGTACACGTCCTGGACGTGTGGGTGAACAGGTCTTTGAGATGATTCTGGCTCCACTCACAAGCTGACTGCAGCCAGGAGTGGGTCCCCAGTGAGAACCGCCCAGCTGAGTTCAGTCAGTCCCAGAACTGAGTGAGAGAGGAAATGATGGTTATTGTTAGCCCATTGTTTGAGGTGGCTTGTCATGCAGCAGTGAAAAACTTGAAAATGCACACGTGCCCACACTCATATTTGTGTGCAAATCCATTCAAACAGACACGAATCCCATCTGACACACACAAAGCCACACAGCTTAGTACTTGGTAGCAGCGCTACAGTCACATTACTATTGAATCCGAGACACTCAGCGCCTCCAGAGTCAACACGCGTTGTTTTGATTATTTGCAAATCCCAGATCCGTGATACAAGGTCATTTGTAATTTTTCTGAGTCATGAATTTGAGTCCCAGGCTCATGGGTGGGAGCTAGTTTCTCAGCCTGTGAGTGAGGGACCCTCACTGACTACCAGCACAGACAGGACTTTGGTCTCTACTAGTCATTCCCTGGACTTCCTCTGTGGCTCACCTTGTAAAGAATCCGCCTGCAATGCATGAGACCTGGGTTTGATCCCTGGGTTGGGAAGATCCCTTGGAGAAGGGAAGGGCTCCCCACTTCAGTATACTGGCCTGGAGAATTCCATGGACTGTATAGTCCATGAGGTCGCAAAGAGTCGGACATGACTGAGTGACTTTCACAGTCATTCCTTATCCATTAAATTTTTGATGCATTTTTTTGATGCTTTGCTTCCCCCCTCCAAAAATGTGAGAAAGTACCAGCTGATGGCTAATCTTAGTGATGGAAGTGAAGGGAAAATATAAAGAGGCTGATAAAAAGAGATTCCCCCTCTAATAACAGACATTTCAAAGAATGGGATGTCAAATGTGATGACAGTTCGGTTTCATGATGTGAAGAGTCAAAGGGTGAAATCCCCAAACCAGGAAGCAGGATCGGGTCGGTCATTTTGGTGAGAATGCCAGAATATGGTAGTTTCTAAAGTCATTAGAAGTCTTAAGACATCATTCATATTTTTAACTTAAAATATATTTTAGGAGGAAATAATATCCATAGTTATAGTCACCAATTTGTGCTGTATCTGGAGATGTAGGAACATCTCTTGAACTTCAAAAGGATGTAACCTTTAACATCACCTGTGAGATGTTCTGCTGAGCTTGTGCAGTGTTAACAGATAGCGTTAGTCACGATCCTGCCCTTGAGATGCATACAGTTTATCCAGGTGATTGGGTGTGGAGGGAGGAGAGGAAATGAAAAACAAATAAGGTTAATATAAATATTTAATACTTATGTTAAATATTTAATAATATTTAATACTCACATATGGTGGTGAACATCACCTATGATTAGTTGGTATAGAGAATAAAGACCATCAGTTCAGAGGAGAAAGAGTTAAGAATTTGAGATCTCCCAAAGGAAAAAGATGCATGCTCCTTGGAAGGAAAGCTATGGCAAACCTAGACAGTGTATTGAAAAGCAGAGACATCACGTTGCTGACAAACATGTGTCTAGTCAAAGATATGTTTCTTCCAGTAGTCATGTACAGATGTGAGAGCTGGACCTTGAAGAAGGCTGAGCACTGAAGAACTGATGCTTTCAAATTGCGGTGCTGGAGAAGACTTTTGAGAATCCCTAGGACTGCAAGGAGGTCAAACGAGTCAATCTCAAGAAAATCAGTTCTGAATATTCATTGGGAGGACTGACGCTGAAACTCCAATACTTCGGCCACCTGCTATGAAGAGCCGACTCACTGGAAAAGACTCTGATGCTGGGAAAGATTGAAGGCAAAAGGAGAAGAAGAGGACAGAGGACAGGATGGTTAGATAGCATCACTGACTCAGTGGACTCAATGAACATGCATTTCAGCAAACTCCAGGAGATAGTGGAGGACAGAGGAGCCTGGCGTGCGACCATCCATGGAGCCGCAAAGAGTAGGACATGATTTAGCAAGTGAACAATGGCAACAACAAAGGAAAAAGCCCAAGCCCCCTGGCCTGGCATTTAATGCCCTCCATGATCTTGCCCCAGCTTCACCTCCAAACTTCCTTCTATCCTCTACAAAAAGGAATAGAAGGGGCAGAAATACACCTGCCCCTCAATTTATAGCCTGTTAATTTGAGTGTGAAATAAAATGAAATAAATGAGTGACTTTAAAATGTGCTTTTAAACGTTACTTTAAAAGAATTACATTCTTTAAAATGAACAATGAATGAGTGACAGAGACACATAAAATAATTCTGGAATAACAGAATGTAAACTGCTTGCCTAATTGTTTTAACAAAAAATTCCTTGCAACAGTGATCATAAAAATTCTCAGGCATGATCTACTGTGCTCCTTTCTGGCTAGCTGGAACGGAGTCAAGCCCCAGGGTGACCTTGGAAGCTACAGTGTTGAAGATGACAGAGCCTCTAGCAGCTGGGTCCCTGAATGAGTGTGTGAAGGAAGGTCACCTAGCAACCAGGATGACTCCTGTCAAGCTGCTGCAGGTGTAAGAAATAAGGGTCTATTGTGGTTGGCCTCTGAAATGTGGGGTTTTTTTATGGCAACTAGCTTTTTAGGCAACTTGCATTATCTTAACCAATATGATCAGTTAATAGGAAGAAGTGAGGGAAAGCTATCACTATTAGCCTAAAAAAAGGAGGTTACCAACTGCACTGGTAAGGGCTAACAGGACAGCTCCCATCAAGAGCATGGATTCCAGGCGACTCCCCTGGTGGTCCAGTGGTTAAGAACCTGCCTTCCGATGCAGGGGACATCGGCTTGATCCCTGATCAGGGAACTAAGATTCCCCATGCTGTGGGACAACTGAGCTCACGTACTGGAGAGCCCGCAGGCCATGACTAGAGAGAGGCTTGTGAGCTGCAATGGAGATCTCGTGAGCTGCGATGAAGACCTGATGCAGCCAAAAAGAATATGTGTCCCAGTACCAGACTGTAGGGGGAAAGCCAGATCTACCATTAACTGGGAATATAACTTTAGGCAAGTGCATTAGCTGGGGTTCTCCAAAGAGTGAGAAATAACAGGATGTGAACGGACAAGAAGAGATTTATTCTAAGGGATTGACTTGTGTGATTGTGGAGGGTTAGCAAGTCCTAAATCCGACGGGGAAGGCCAACGGGCTGGAGACAAAGTGCAAAGGCAGCCTGTTAGGGAGCCGGGAAGAGCCGGTCCAGAGAGGGGCCACAGGCACTCTGCTGGCAGACCTTCCTCTTGCTCAGAGAGGGGTCAGCATTCTCGTCTTTTCAGGCCTTCAACTGACTGGGTGAGGATCACCCAGCGTGATGGAGGGCAATCTGCTTTGCTCAAAGTCCATGATCTAAATGTAAATCTCATCCAAAAACACCCTCAGAGAAACATCCAGAGTAGCGTTTGACCGAATGTCTGGGCACTATGGCCCAGCCAAGTTGACACATAAAAGCAACCATCGTAAGGAAGTTAATCTCCCAGGGCCTTGGTGCTCTCATCTATAAAATGGAGATAACGGAAGACCCTGTCATAATGGATGAACATGAAGGATAAATGAATCAGTGCATGCGTTTAGAATGGTGTCTGCACAATGCTTGGTGAGTTTGCTTTTGACTATTTTTATTATTAATTACTATTGTCAGAGGCTTTAGTTGTATGCTGCTGCTCTCTGATGAAAGTGCTGAGAAAAATTATAAGTAGAACCACCAAGAGTACAGGAGCATTTGGTTGGGAACACCACTAATGTGATAAGCGACTTCACACATTCAGTTCAGTTCAGTCAGTTCAGTCGCTCAGTCGTGTCCGACTCTTTGCGACCCCATGAATCGTAGCACGCCAGGCCTCCCTTCCATCACCAACTCCCGGAGTTCACTCAGACTCACGTCCATTGAGTCCGTGATGCCATCCAGCCATCTCATCCTCGGTCGTCCCCTTCTCCTCCTGCCCCCAACCCCTCCCAGCATCAGGGTCTTTTCCAATGAGTCAACTCTTCGCATAAGGTGGCCAAAGTACAGGAGCTTCAGTTTTAGCATCATTCCTTCCAAAGAATTAGAATTCTCATAATGTAGAAAATGGAGCCTTGCAGACTCACAATTTACAGGCTATATTGGCCAGTGCTCCATTAATCAGTGGCTATTTTTTCTTGTTATTCCATGAATAAATTTTAATATATTCAATTTTCCCCATAAACTGCTTATTTACTGTTCATATTAATGCAATATAGCAAAAAAGTATTTACATGACCAGAGCCTTTTGCAATCTACCAGAGCATTTCTCTCGCATTTCTTTCCCTTCATTCCTGGTGAGAAAGTTCAGTTTTGCTCTCCATGTTTCTGAATTAACTGTCACCTCTCAGGAGTACAATATCACACATGTCAAGAGCCTGGTGGTGAGTAGCGTGGTGCAGAACCTGGTTCGCTCAGCATGAACCTTTCCGGCCCTCAGCTTCTTCACACAGCGCTGTCTTGAGGATGGGACAGTGAGTCTCGGCACAGTGCCTGGCACTCAGGAAGCACACGACCAGTGGGAATAGAATGATCCCTTCATTAGCAATTCTCTGTGTTGTTACAATGTCCCACCTTGCATGGGCATGCCTTGTATCCCAGGTCCCTGAATGACTGTGGAGGAAGTCACCCAGCAACAAGAATCACCAGTGTCAAACTGCTACAGATGCGAGGAGTAAAGAACTCTGGTTAATCTTTTAAATTGGTGTGTGTGTGTGTGTGTGTGCGCGCGCGTGCACGCACCTGCTCGGTTGCGTCTGACTCTTTGTGACCCGTGGACTGTGGCTCGCTAGACTCCTCTGTCCATGGAATTTTTCCAGGCAAGAATACTGGTGCAGGTTGCCATTTGCTATGTCAGGGGACCTTCCTGACCCAGGATCAAAGCCACCTCTGTTGCATCTCCTGCATTGACAGGAGGGTTCTTTACGACTACTGCCACCTTATTAGAGCAATCAGCTTGCTAGGCGTGTGTATCACCTTAGCCAGTCTGGCCAGTTAATATTACGAGATCACTTAGTCAGTTAATATTAGAAGATCACTGGCCATTCATGATGTCCTCTCCACCTCTGCAGACTTCAGAGGCCTTGAACGTCATAGAAAGTCTCTGCAACGCAGCGTGATCACTCCATGTATCTTCTAGCCGGGGTCTATGCTTCTCTTTTTATGAAAATGCCTTGTTTGCTCAGACAATATCATGGGTATTGATTTCAGGGCATCAAAAGCATGACTTTCTTTAATTTTCTTGAGTTTCTATGCCTCTGGCATAGCAGAAAGGGAATTCTAGTTTATCTGGGGTTTTTCTAATTTATTTTGGAGTGTATCTAAGTTCTGGGCTGTGGGGATGGGTGTCTGGTCTTTGGCATCATCCTTGGATGCAGGCTCTCATTCTGTTTGGGATTTAACTGTCAGCTAACTGGGGAGTTACATGCTGAAAAATAATGCTCAAAATTCTCCAAACCAGGCTACATGAACCATGAACTTCCAGATGTTCAAGCTGGTTTTAGAAAAGACAGAGGAACCAGAGATCAAATTGCCAACATCCACTGGATCACAGAAAAAGCAAGAGAGTTCCAGAGAAACATCTACTTCTGCTTTATTGACTATGCCAAAGCCTTTGACTGTGTGGATCACAGTAAACTGTGGAAAATTCTGAAAGAGATGGGAATACCAGACCACCTGACCTGCCTCTTGAAAACCTGTATGCAGGTCAGGAAGCAACAGTTCGAACTGGACATGGAACAACAGACTGGTTCCAAATAGGAAAAGGAGTACGTCAAGGCTGTATATTGTCACCCTGCTTATTTAACTTCTATGCAGAGTACATCATGAGAAACGCTGGTCGGGATGAAGCACAAGCTGGAAGCAAGATTGCCAGGGGAAATATCAATAACTTCAGATATGCAAATGACACCATCTTTATGGCACAAAGTGAAGAGGAACTAAAGAGCCTCTTGATGAAAGTGAAAGAGGAGAGTGGAAAAGTTGGCTTAAAGCTCAACATTCAGAAAACAAAGATCAGGCATCTGGTCCCATCACTTCATGGGAAATAGATGGGGAAACAGTAGAAACAGTGAGAGACCTAATTTATGGGGGATCCACAATCATTGCAGATGGTGACTGCAGCCATGAAATTAAAAGACACTTGCTTCTTGGAAGAAAAGTTATGACCTTACCTGCCTCCTGAGAAATCTGTATGCAGGTCAGGAAGCAACAGTTCGAACTGGACATGGAATGACAGCCTGGTTCCAAATAGGGAAAAGAGTACGTCAAGGTTGTATACTGTCACCCTGCTTATTTAACTTATATGCAGAGTACATCATGAGAAACACTGGGACATATTGACATAATGGCAGCATATTAAAAAACAGAGATATTACTTTGCCAGCAAAGGTCCATCTAGTCAAAGCTAGGTTTTTCCAGTAGTCATGTATGGATGTGAAGTTGGACTATAGAGAAAGCTGAGTCCCAAAGAATTGATGCTTTTGAGCTGTGGTGTTGGAGAAGACTCTTGAGAGTCCCTGGACTGCAAGGAGATCCAAGTAGTCCATCCTAAAGGAGATCAGTCCTGAATATTCACTGGAAAGACGAACACTGAAGCTGAAGCTCCAATACTTTGTCCACCTGATGTGGACAAAGAGCTGACTCATTAGAAAAGACCCTGATGCTGGGAAAGATTGAAGGTGGGAGGAGAAGGGGATGACAGAGGATGAGATGGTTGGATGGTATTACCGACTTGATGGACGTGAGTTTGAGCAAGCTTCTGGAGCTGGTGATGGACAGGGAGGCCTGGCATGCTGCAGTCCACGGGGTCACACAGAGTCGGACACGACTGAGCTGCTGAGCTGGAGTGGGGAGTGTGTGCTCATTCTGGACTGCAGTGCTTCCTTCCATTGGCAAAAGTCTCAGCATTTCTGTGCTGCTTATAGGTATGGAAGGGTAAAGAGGCCTGTGTGAGAGTCTGGGGTATATAGAAATTTGTTTGTGGGTCAATCAGGAGAAGGTACTAAGGACAAAAAAAAAATCAGTTAATATTTTAACAAGTCAAAAATATAATTTCACCACAGGAAGAAAGCCTATTGAGAGCAAGAAGTCTATCCTAAACATAGTCTGTTACTCTGTCCAGTGAATCAAGTTCACCTCATTAAATATTTCCTACTGCCATTAACTAATAAAGAGCAGTCCATGGGCCATAGAAACAGAGAAAGAGGAAATCCTCAGTCTTTTCTGCAATAGTGACTTCACACATGGAAAAGCACTGTTATGGGTTGAATTGTGGTCAGTTTAGTTCAGTTGAGTTCAGTCGCTCAGTCGTGTCCAACACTTTGCGACCCCATGAATCACAGCACGCCAGGCCTCCCTGTCCATCACCAACTCCTGGAGTTCACTCAGACTTGCGCCCATCGAGTCAGTGATGCCATCCAGCCATCTCATTCCCATTCGTCTGCTGATGGACATCTAGGTTGTTTCCATTCCTGGCTATTGTAAACAGTTCAGCTGGGGCTTTGAGCCTCTCAACCTAATTAATAGATAACTTCTCTCTTGTCATTTTGTATATTGTCCTAGCCTCTGCTCATGGGTCAGAATATAACCAAAATATGTTTTATTATGTAATATCTTTCTCATGAAATGTCTCAGAGCTTAGACAATTTGTTCCTTCATATAGCAGAAAACCCAGAAATACCTTTACTGAGGCTGGGCTTGGGACTTGCAGGAGGTGAAGTCAAAGGGTAGAAGAGGGTGATTGGGAACAGGAAAAGATGTAGGATGACTCCTCTTACAGATGCCCGTCCAGACTATGCCTAACTAGGTGGTTTGAAGACTAACCTGGAGGAGAAGATCTTGGCTTCGACTTGCCTCGTTCCCATTGGTCAGTTTATACCTCCCCATTTGACAAACACATTAACACAGAAGTAGGCAAGTTAGTGTCTGCCATCTCATGCTTTAATCTTTGTCAAAAACAGATTCTGTAGTTCTTTGGGGGCAAAGATGTCTCGTTCACTTGTATATAACCCTCTTAACTATCAGCATCCTTGGTATCTAGTAGATGATCGTTTTTTTCCCCTGGTGACTCAGATGCTAAAGCTTCTGCCTGCAATGTGGGAGACCTGGGTTTGATCCCAGGTCAGGAAGATCCCCTGGGGAAGGAAATGGCAACCCACTCCAGTACTCTTGCCTAGGAAATCCCATGGACGGAGGAGCCTGGTAGTCTGCAACCTCCATGGGGTTGCAAAGAGTCGGACACGACTGAGCAGCTTCACTTTTCACTTTCACTATAGCTGACATTCAATGTTGTATTATTTTCAGGTGTGCAGTATTGTAGTTCAATATTTGTATGCATAACACACTGATCATCATGCTATGTCTAGTAAATATCTGTCACTATACAAAAATATTGCAGTACTGTTGACTATATTCCCTATGTTGTGCATACCTATGACTTATAACTGGAAGTTCAGTTCAGTTGCTCAGTCGTGTTCGACTCTTTGCAACCCCATGAATTGCACCATGTCAGGCCTCCCTGTCCGTCACCAACTCCCAGAGTTCACCCAAACTCATGTCCATCGAGTTGATGATGCCATCCAGCCATCTCATCCTCAGTCGTCCCCTTCTCCTCCTGCCCCAGTCCCTCCCAGCATCAGAGTCTTTTCCAATGAGTCAACTCTTCGCATGAGGTGGCCAAAGTATTACAGTTTCAGCTTTAATATCATTCCTGCCAAAGAAATCCCAGGGCTGATCTCCTTCAGAATGGACTGGTTGGATCTCCTTGCAGTCCAAGGGACTCTCAAGAGTCTTCTCCAACACCACAGTTCAAAAGTATCAATTCTTTGGTGCTCACCTTTCTTCACAGTCCAACTCTCACATCCACACATGACCACAGGAAAAACCATAGCCTTGACTAGATGGACCTTAGTCGGCAAAGTAATGTTTCTGCTTTTGAATATGCTATCTAGGTTGGTCATAACTTTTCTTCCAAGGAGTAAATACCTCTTAAATCCCCTTCACTTGTGTTGCACAGTCCCCGCCCACCTTCCCTTTGGTGAACGTCAGTTTATTCTCTGCATCCACATGTGTGTTTCTGTTTTGTTTTGCTTTGCTTGCTTGTTTGTTTTGTTTTCTAGATTCCATATATTAGTGAAATCATATGGTGTTTGTCTTTCTCTTTCTGACTCAGCGTAATGCCCACTTGGTTCACCCAAGTTGTTGCAGATGGCAAAATTTCATTCTTTTCTTATGACTGAATAATATATTCAATGTGCCTGTATGTGTTTATACTATTCTCTTTTTTTCCTTCCATTCTTCTATCAATGGACACAGATTGTTTTTGTATCTTGGTTATTTGCTGCTTGGCTTATTTAACTTATATGCAGAGTACATTATGAGAAATGCTGGACTGGAAGAAACACAAGCTGGAATCAAGATTGCTGGGAGAAATATCAATAACCTCAGGTATGCAGATGACACCACCCTTATGGCAGAAAGTGAAGAGGAGCTAAAAAGCCTCTTGTTGAAAGTGAAAGAGGAGAGTGAAAAAGTTGGCTTAAAGCTCAACATTCAGAAAACGAAGATCATGGCATCTGGTCCCATCACTTCATGGGAAATAGATGGGGAAACAGTAGAAACAGTGTCAGACTTTATTTTTTAGTACATTATGAGAAATGCTGGACTGGAAGAAACACAAGCTGGAATCAAGATTGCTGGGAGAAATATCAATAACCTCAGATATGCAGATGACACCACCCTTATGGCAGAAAGTGAAGAGGAGCTAAAAAGCCTCTTGATGAAAGTGAAAGAGGAGAGTGAATTGTGGTCACTGCCTCCCTAATTCATACCTGGAAGCCCTAACCCTCAATGTTTCAAAATGTGACTGTACTTGGAGGTAGGGTCTTAAAAAGGTGACTAAATGTTAAAATGACATTACTTAGTTCAGTTCAGTTCAGTTCAGTCGCTCAGTCGTGTCCGACTCTGCCCTCTCATGAATCGCAACATGCCAGGCCTCCCTGTCCATCACCAACTCCTGGAGTTCACTCAGACTCACGTCCATCGAGTCAGTGATGCCATCCAGCCATCTCATGCTCTGCGTCCCCTTCTCCTCCTGTCCCCAATCCCTCCCAGCATCAGAGTCTTTTCCAATAAGTCAACTCTTCGCATGAGGTGGCCAGAGTACTGGAGTTTCAGCTTTAGCATCATTCTTTCCAAAGACCACCCAGGGCTGATCTCCTTTAGAATGGAGGTGGGCCCCAATCCAATATATCTTGTGTTCTTAAAAGAAGAGATTAGATTTCAAGACACACACACAAAGGGAAGACCATGTGAAGGTACAGAGAATTCCTTGCACCCCCAGCAGTGGCGGCCAAGTCCCAAAGAAGGCAGGGCTCTCCTCTGGCAGCGTCGGACCGAGCTGGGTCTTCAGTTCTCTACTCAGTCTTTTTTTTTTAAGTTAGGCTATATAAGTTTGTTTCTCGATATGCAATGTTGAACACATTATTTCTGCCTCTGGTCATGTTGGAATAACCAGTTCTATTTGTTTTCTCCCTGCCATAAACAACTAGACAACTGGACAAAATATATGATACAATTATTTTCAGACACTGGACAGCAGGAGTATAATCCCTGAGGAAAGGGAAACAAAACGAGGTGAAAGAACCACCCGGGAGCGATAAACAGGAAGCCTGCCGGCATTCACAGTTACCTGGGAAACGGGTCAGCCCCACCCAGGCGGTGTGGAGAGGTCTCCTGACCGCTGCCTTGGCTTTCTATAGACTGCTGTAACAAATTACTCTAAATGTAGCAGTTTAAAGCAGCACAAATTAGCTTACAGCTCTGTGGGTCAGTATCTCGCTGGGAGGAGAGCTGGATGCTTTCTGGAGGGTCTGGGGAAGAATCCGTATCTTTGCCTCTTTGGCCTCCTAGACACCCCCGCTTCCCTTGACCCCTTCCTCCCTCTTCAAAGCCAGGACACTGAGCTGAGTCTTTCTTACCCTCTGTCTCTCTGGTTCTCCCTTGTGCCTCCCTCTTCCACTTTTAAAGACCCTTGAGCGCACTTGGATATTCCCAGAGAATCCTCCTATTTTTAAAGTCAGCTAATTGGTGCTGTTGTTCGTTGCTAAGTCATGTGCAACTCTCTGCGACCCCATGGGCAGCACGCCAGGCCCCTCTGCCCTTCACTGTCTCCCACAGTTTGCCCAGATTCATGTCCATTGAGTTGGTGATGCCATCCAACCATCTCATCCTCTGTTGTCCCCTTCTCCTCCTGCCTTCAATCTTTCCCATCATCAGGGTCTTTTCCAATGAGTCAGTTCTTCGTATCACGTGGACAAAGCCTCAGCTTCAGGATTTGTCCTTCCAACGAATATTCAGGGTTGATTTCCTTTAGGATTGACTGGTTTGATCTTCTTGTTGTCCAAGGGACTCTCAAAAGTCTTCTCCAGCACCACAGTTCCAAAGTTAGCTAATTAGCAAAAATTAATTCTTAAACCTTAATTTTCCCTTTTCATTTAAGGGAAGCATGAAGGTACAATTCATAATTAGGATAAAAATAATCATTAGAAACAGACCCAGAAATAATAGCAATAATAGAATTATCAAACAAAACATTTTAAATAGCTCATGTTTATATGTTTATGAAATCAAAGGAAAAGATGATCATACTGAGATAGGAAATGCAAACTATAAAAAAAGAACTGAATGACTGAACGGAATTTCTATAGAACCAAGTGAAGTTAAAAATTCACAGAATAAGGTTAACAGGAGATTGGACACTACAGAAAAAAAGATCAGTAAATTTGAAGAAATCACAAAAGAAACTACCTAGGCTGAACCACACAGAAGGAAAAGAGTCTTAAAAAAAGAAATGAAAAGCAGACTTCCCTGGTGGTCCAGTGGTTAAGAATCCACCCTCCAATGCAGAGGACACAGGTTCGATTCCTGGTCTGGGAAAATTCCACATCCCACAGGGCAACTAAGCCCCTGCCCCGCAGTTACCGAACCCAAGCCGGATAGCCCGCGCTCCACAACAGGGAAAGCCATCACAGTGAGAATCCCATGCACTGAACTAGAGAAAGCCCACGCACAGCCGAGAGCCAGCACAGCCGAAAATAAATAAGTAAATAAATAAATACGTATGCGACTGAACTGAACTTTCATTTAATTTACAGTGTTCCCTAAACACACTTATAGAGATAAGAGCAATATTCACTCTTCTTCCTCATATTCAGTTGATCATCAAAGTCTATCATTTCTATTTTTCATGCATCACCACTCATTATTGAACACTCTGAAGAGCCTCCTTACAGATCTTCACCTCTTCAATAAAATTAACTCTCTCCATTGTACTTAAAACACAGATCTAATAATTCAAGTCTATTCTCACTTTAGTAAAATTTTGATAGGCTTTCTAAGGTTTTTAACCATTTGATCCTAAGAAGAGGGCACAGCAGAAGATGAGATGTTACATAGCATCAGTCACTCATTGGACATGACTCTGAGCAAACTCGGGAGATAGTGAAGGACAGTGGGGCTTGGCTTGCCATAGACCATGGAGTTGCAAGAGTCAGACATGACTTAACAGCTGAACAACAGTATTCTAAATTTATTGTCACGACTTTTTCCTGAAATTGTGATCTCTGAGAAATTTTATTATTGAAGCAATCATGCCCTTTCATTTTCTCTTTATCATTTCCATCAGATGGATTCTTCTGTCTTAACTTGGCCTTTTGGAAAATTCTACTCATGTTGAAAACAAAGATTTATTTAATGCTTCTAATATTCTAAAATTATACTAAATCCTTTACATGAATTTTCTCATTTAATCTTCAAAATCACTCTATGAGGAAAGCACTCTTGTATTCCCAGGAGGAAACTAAGACCTAGTGTGGATAAATACCTTGCCTATGGATGTACCACAATACGATAGTGATGTTGGTGTTGGGATTCATGGTTTTGTTAGAAGCTGAAATGATGCTTCTCCTCCATGATTCCTTTTATAGTCCCCATCTACTCGTACACCCTTGACCACAGAATATACATGTAAGTTTACGCTGAAGAATTTGAATGCTTAGATTATGGTCAAAACTTAGATAACTGCTGTTGAGTAATTAAATTGAGCCTTCTGATGACAGCCAATATATCTTATTCATATTCAAATCAGTATTAGCCTACAGTATGTAGCAAACCTTGTTGAATGAATACTAAGTAAATAGATGATCTATAAAACACACACACACACAGAGTACTTTAGTAACTAATGTAGTTTTAATGTATTAATTTTCTACTTTGAAAACAAAGCAGTGAAACAATGGAGAAAAATACTGTTTGTTCCTGTACATTTATTATATAAGATATGAATCCTCTGATTTTCTCTTTAAATTCTATGCCCCTCACCAAATCCATCTAAGAATAAAATTTATCTAAAATGAAGGAGAGGAAATAGTAGTGC
Organism: Aepyceros melampus; assembly: GCA_006408695.1. Classification (NCBI taxonomy): domain Eukaryota; kingdom Metazoa; phylum Chordata; class Mammalia; order Artiodactyla; family Bovidae; genus Aepyceros; species Aepyceros melampus. Next base: position 81,249 of record SJXQ01008091.1, on the reverse strand, counting down.
ATGAAGAATTCTCCAAGTTTGTTACCATTTCTTTTTATCATTAGTATAAAATGTTCACTTATTTCACTCTTTTGAAATTTTCTTAGTGTAAGTATTTTCTAGACAAATAATACTGTAAAGATTATGAGGAAAAAAGTTATACAAGAATTCCAAGTTTGCAGGGTAAAAAGTTGCTTTCAAACATCCGTGAATAGACAGAAAACCAATTATATTCCTATAGTTTTCATTTACTGACCAGTGTGCATTAATATGGCAAGAGGCTTTTCTATGACATAGAAACATCACTATTTTCAGTATTATTTTTTAAGCCTTAGACATTTCAGACCTTAATTGCCTGGAGAGTGGAAACCTTTTTTTTTTTTTTTTTTTTTTGCAGGAAAGAATCTATAACGGGTTCAGGAGTCAATACAGAAGTTATCATAGAGTATACATAGAGGACACTACACAGGACATCACCAGATTAGTCTATACCAAAATCAGATAGATTATATTAATTGCAGCCAAAGATGGAGAAGCTCTATACAGTCAGCAGAAAGAAGACTGGGAACTGACTGGCTCAGATCATAAGCTCCTTATTACCAAATTCAGACTTAAGTTGAAGGAAGTAGGGAAAAACACTAGACCATTCAGGTATGACCTAAATCAAATCCCTTACGATTATACAGTGTAAGTGAGAAATATATTTAAGGGACTATATCTGATAGATAGAGTGCCTGATGAACAATGGAGGGAGTTCATGACATTGTAGAGGAGGCAGTGATGAAGACCATCCCCAAGAAAAATAAGTGAAAGGCAAAAGAGAAAGGAAAGACATACCCATTTGAATGCAGAGTTCCACAGAATAGCAAAGAGAGATAAGAAAGACTTTCTAAGAGATTAATGCAAAGAAATAGAGGAAAACAACAGAATGGGAAAGACTAGAGATCTCTTCAAAAGAATGAGAGATTCCAAGGGAACATTTGATGCAAAGATGGGCTCAATACAGGACAGAAATGGTAGGGACCTGACAGAAGCAGAAACTATTAAGAGGTGGCAAGAATATGCAGAAGAACTGTACAAAGAAGAGCTTCATGACCCAGATAATCATGATGGTGTGATCACTCACCTAGAGCCACATCCTGGAATGCAAAGTCAAGTAGGCCTTAGGAAGCATCTACAAACAAAGCTAGTGGAGGTGATGGAATTCCAGTTGAGCTATTTCAAATCCTGAAACATGATGCTGTGAAAGTGCTGCACTCAGTATGCCAGCAAATTTGGAAAATTCAGCAGTGGCCACAGGACTGGAAAAGTTCAATTTTCATCCCAATACCAAAGAAAGGCAATGGCAAAGATGTTCAAACATCTTCACAATTGCACTCATCTCACACACTAGCAAGTCAAGTGAAGTCAAGTCGCTTAGTCGTGTCTGACTCTTTGCGACCCCATGGGCTGTAGCCAACCAGGCTCCTCTGTCCATGGGATTTTCCAGGCAATAGTCCTGGAGTGGATTGCCATTTCCTTCTCCAGGGGATCTTCCCAACCCAGAGATCGAACCCGAGTCTCCCGCATTGTAGACAGACGCTTTATCATCTGAGCCATCAGGGAAGTTCACTAGCAAAGTGATACTCAAAATTCTCCAAACCAAGCTTCAATAGTATGTGAACCATGAAATTCCAGATGTTCAATCTGGATTTAGAAAAGGCAGAGTAACCAGAAATAAAATTGTCAACATCTGTTGGATCATCAAAAAAGCAAGAGTTCCAGAAAAACATATACTCTGCTTTATTGACTATGCCAAAGCCTTTGACTGTGTGGATCACAATAAACTGTGGAAAATTCTTCAAGAGATGGGAATGCCAGACCACCTGACCTGCCTCCTGAGAAATCTGTATACACTTCAAGAAGCAACAGTTAGAACTGGACATGGAACAACTGCTGCTGCTGCTGCTGCTGCTAAGTTGCTTCAGTCGTGTCCGACTTTCTGTGACCTCATAGACAGCATCCCACCAGACTTATCTGTCCACAGGATTCCCCAGGCAAGAACATTGGAGTGGATTGCTGTTTGTTTCTCCAAGGAACAACTGACTGGTTCCCAATAGGGAAAAGAGTACATCAAGGCTGTATATTGTCACCCTGCTTATTTAATTTGTATATAGAGAACATCATGAGAAATGCTGGACTGAATGAAGAACTAGCTGGAATCAAGATTGCTGGGAGAAATATCAATAACCTCAGATATGCAGAAGACACCACCCTTATGGCCGAAAGTGAAGAGGAACTGAAGAGCATCTTGATGAAAGTGAAAGAGGAGAGTGAAAAAGTTGGCTTAAAACTCAACATTCAGAAAACTAAGATCATGCCATCTGGTCCCATCAGTTCATGGCAAATAGATGGGGAAACAATGGAAACAATGACAGACTTTATTTTCTTGGAATCCAAAGTTACTGCAGGTGGTGACATCAGCCATGAAATTCAAAGACTTGCTCCTTAGAAGAAAAGCTATGACCAACCTAGATAGCATATTAAAAAGCAGAGACATTACTTTGCCAAAAAAGTCCCGTCTAATCAAATCTATGTTTTTTCCAGTGGTCATGTATGGATGTGAGAGTTGCACTCTAAAGAAAACTGAGCGCCAAAGAATTGATGCTTTTGAATTGTTGTTTTGGAGAAGACTCTTGAGACTCCTTTGGACTGCAAGGAGATCCACTGTAAAGGAAATCAGTCCTGAATGTTCACTTGAAGAACTGATGCTGAAGCTGAAACTTCAATACTTTGGCCATCTGATATGAAGAACTGATCATTTGAAAAGACCTTTATGCTGGGAAAGATTGAAGGCAGGAGGAGAAGGGGACCACAAAGGATGAGATTGTTGGATGGCATCACCAACTCAATGGACATGAGTTTGAGTAAACTCTGGGAGTTGGTGATGGACAGTGAAGCCTACTGTGCTGCAGTCCATGGGGTCATAAACAGTCAGAGATGACTGAGTGACTGAACTGAAGTGAACTGAATACATTGTTTATCTCTCTCTACTTAGCTCAGAAAGTTTATATTTGCAGACCAGGGCTTTCACAAAACAATCTTATATGACGTTAAGTATTCTAAAAACAAAGGTTCTAATATCTGCCTTTAAAGTTTTAAATGAAATAACACAAGAAAAATTAAAAACACATATTCTAGGCCTTCTTCCTGTATCTAATAAAGCATAATCATCAAAGAGAACATCCAGGAATTGTATATAATTTTCTCCACTTCAGCATTTCAAGCTCTTGTGCACAAATGCCCTTTGAACCACTGCCCTATTTTAACTCATTTAGAACAGAACACAAATGAGGGAAAAAAAAGAAAGAATCGTTATGTTAATACTAATAGTTAACTAAAGCATAGTTCTTAATATGGAGAATATTTTGATAAATTGAGAGAAATAAGTATTAAACCTACCAGATGCTTTTAAATTCTTGGCCCCCAAGAAGACATATGTCCTGATTCTCTATGCCTGGAACTATCTGAATTTGTACTAAATCTATTACACCATCTCTTGTCTGTGTGAGATAAATTAAGAAGCAGTCTAAATGATAATTTGTCTGGTTAGTCTAACATCACTCAATTATACATATAAAGACATGGTCAGAATTCTTACAGCAGTTCTGGGTGTGTCTCAAAGTGATATTTTGGTAAACTTCCTGCTTGTTATGCTGGATGAGGAAGAGTAGACTGAGGGCACAGTTCACCTATTAAGTAGAGGACAGATTTGCTTCCATTTGCTTGATAACCATGTCTTTGACAAATTCCCAAACAGGCATCATCAATTATTGCTTCGACTGAGAGTTTGATGCACAAAAATATCATTAATCAAAACTCTCTAAATTGGAATACAGGATAATTAAGATAAGATCTATGGAAAATTGCTCTGCACTATCCAGAGTGTAAATGTTTCAAAATATCTAAATTATTTATTTTTCAGCAGCAGTTATTTATGAATCATCTGTGCTTGTTTTCTTTAATCACATTTATAGGGGCTTCCCTTGTAGCTCAGCTGGTAAAGAATTTACCTTCAATGAGGGAGACATGGGTTCAAGTCCTGGATTGGGAAGATGCCCTGTAGAAGGTAAGGGCTACCCACTCTAGTTCTGACCTGGAGAATTCCATGGACTGTGTAGTCCTTGAAGTTGCATGATTGAGCAACTTTCATTTCATTTCACCTATAAAATAATGTGTCTAATTTTGTTGGAGGAGTTCAAGAAAGCAAATTTTACAAGAATTTATAAGCACAACTAATTATTAAAATTTATCAGAGAAATGCAAATCAAAACCACAATGAGGTACCATTTCACACCAGTCAGAATGGCTGTGATGCAAAAGTCAACAAGCAATAAATGCTGGAGAGGGTGTGGAGAAAAGGGAACCCTCTTACACTGTTGGTGGGAATGCAAATTAGTACAGTCACTATGGAGAACAGTGTGGAGATTCCTTAAAAAATTGCACATAGAACTGCCTTATGATCCAACGATCCCACTGCTGGGCATACACACCGAGGAAACCAGAATTGAAAGAAACACATGCACCCCAATGTTCATCGCAGCACTGTTTATAATAGCCAGGACATGGAATCAACCTAGATGTCCATCAGTGGATGAATGGATAAGAAAGCTTTGGTACATATACACAATGGAGTATTACTCAGCCATTAAAAAGAATACATTTGAATCAGTTCTAATGAGGTGGATGAAGCTGGAGCCGATTATACAGATTGAAGTAAGCCAGAAAGAAAAACACCAATACAGTATACTTACACATATATATGAAATTTAGAAAGATGGTAATGATAACCCTGTATGCGAGACAGCAAAAGAGACACAGATGTATAGAACAGCCTTTTGGACTCTGTGGGAGAGGGAGAGGGTGGGATGATTTGGCAGAGTGGCAGTGTAACATGTATGATATCATAAGTGAAACGAATCTCCGGTCTAGGTTCGATGCAGGATGCAGGATGCTTGGGACTGATGCACGGGGATAATCCAGAGAGAAGGTGTGGGGCGGGAGGGGGAAGGTGGGGGGTCGGGATTGTGAATTCATGTACACTCGTGGCTGATTCATGTCAATGTATAGCAAAACGAATACAGTATTGTAAAGCAAAACAAACTAAAAAATAAAAATTAATTTTAAAAAATTAAATTAAATTAAATTAATTGAATAAACTGTTTGCAAATAACTCTTAACTATTCATTAGTGAATTCTCAATATGAACATATTCTGAGGAACATTTCTATAGTTTATATTTTATCTCATGTTCATATTGGGAAGAAAAAAAATCTTAAATAAAGTGTAAAGAATTCCCCAGATTATTCTTTGATCAGTTTTTTTTTTAATATCCAAATATCAAATTTTACTATGTATAATTCCTACTATAAAATATTTTCTTTTAAATATAGCAAATGGTCATATTTTGAGATTTAATAATTTTAAAAATTTCACTAGTTGCTGGAGTTGAGCAGATTCATAGGGACAAAATGAAAACTATGGCTAGCTCCATTTGTGTATTGTCCTAGAAGGTATTAGGAGGATTTTGAGTGCTTATCCTATTATCTGGGCTTTCCAAGTGGTGCTAGTGGTAAAGGACCTGCCTGCCTATGCAGGTGATGTAAGAGATACAAATTTGATCCCTGGGTCCAGAAGATCTCCTGGAGGAGGGCATGGCAACTCACCCCAGTATTCTTTCCTGGAGAATCCCCATGGATAGAGGAGCCTGATGGGCTATAGTCCATAGTGTTGCAAAGAGTTGGACAGGACTTCTCTGATAGCTCAGTTGGTAAAGAACCCACTTGCAATGCAGAAGGCCCTGATTGGATTTCTGGGTTGGGAAGATACATCTGGAGAAAAGGTAGGCTACCCACTCCAGTATTCTTAGGCTTCCCTTGTGGCTCAGCTGGTAAAGAACCCTCCTGCAATGCAGAAGACCTGCATTCAATCCATGGATGAGGAAAATCCCCTGGAGAAGGGAAAGGCTACTCAATCCAGTATTCTGGCCTAGAGAATTCCATGCTTGTATAGTCTATGGGGTCTCAGAGTTGGACATGGCTGAGCGACTTTCATCCCTTCACTCCAGTGACTTAGCACACACGTATCCTATGATCTGGCTTTAAGGTGTTTCATTGCCCTCTCCTGTGATATGGAGAACATCATCTTGATATAAGTAACTTTCCTGTGATTCTGTAAGTCAGACTGTCTGTTACCCCAGGATCCCAAGTAAATACATACCATTAGTAGGTAGGCATGTTTTTATTATCTGTGTTAACATTGAATTGTTCAAAATTTTATTGCTGATTATTTTTTCTTTGTCATTGCTTAACTTCCAAAGAGAAATATTGAATAGAATAACATTCTTCAAAATAATTTTTAAACATTATTTCATTAATAACTGGGGTTTCCTTCATTGCAAGTGAATTCTTTACCAACTGAGCTATCAGGGAAGCCTGATTTTGAGATTTAAAAAAATTTTTAAATCCTCACTAGTTGCTGGAGTTGAGCAGATTCATGGGGACAAAATGAAAACTATGCCTAGCTCCATTTGTGATTGTTCTAGAAGGTATTAGGAGGATTTTGAGTGCTTATCCTATTACCTGGGCTTAATAACTAATAAGGAGGTAAAAAAATAGTTAATATAATTTCTTCTTAAATAACATTTTACTGTGTGTAAGTAGGTGAATTGTTGCCTCAGGAATACAATCCTCAGGCCTGTACTGTTATGTAGCTGTCAGAATATCGAATGCAGTGACACTTTGAGGTTTATGCTCATTTAAAGTATCGACTCTCTTATGATACAAAGCAAATGACACAATTCTTTACAGTTATTTTTTGTTTGCTTATTTCACTATTAATTTATTTGATCAGAGAGTCAGATTTGTGATCTTTCCTAATGACATTTTATATTTGTAGAGAATTCTTTTTTCTAATATCATCACTGAAATTTTTTAATGAATTTAAATTTAGTTCTATGGTTTGAAAAATGAAAGTGTGATCTAGTTCTCTGTGGTTACTGTTCATTCTGTGCTTTACTATTTGAACTCAATCCACTTTCAATGAGCTATATATATTTTTTTATTTTCTATTATGGTTATTTCAGGATACTGAATATAGTTCCCTTTGCTGCATAGTGGGATTCTGTTGTTTATCGGCCCTATATTTAATAGTTTGCATCTACTAATCCCAAACTCTTAATGCACTATCCCCTGCTCCTCCTCCAACTTGTAAACCCCCAGTCTGTTCCCTGTGTCTGTAAATCTGTTTCTGTATCATGGATAACTTCACTTGTGTCATATTTTAGATTCCACATATAAGTTATATCATATATTTGTCTTTCTGTTTCTGCTTATTTCACTTTGTATGATAATCTTTAGATCTATCCATCCTGCTGTAAACAGCAATATTTTTTCTTTTTTTTATGACTGAGGAATGTTCCATTGTTCCATTCATCCATCAATGGACGTTTAGGTTGTTTCCATATCTTGGCTATTGTAAATAGTGCGTCTCTGAACACTGAGATGCGTGTATCTTTTCGAATCATAGTGTCATTCAGATATATGCCCAGGAGTGGCATTGCAAGATCATATGGAAATTCTGTTTTTAGTTTTTTGAAGAACATCCATACTTTTTCCCATACAATGAGGTGGTACCTTATTGTAGTTTTGGTTGGCATTTCTCTAATAATCAGTGATACTGAGCATCTTTTCGCATGCCTGTTGGCTATCTATATGTCTTCTCTTGAGAAATGTCTATTTAGGTTTTTGACCATTTTTTTATTTTATTTTTTTTCTTGTTTGTTTTTTTATTGAGTTGTATGAGCTGTTTGTATATTTTGAAAATTAATTCCTCATTGTTCACATCATTTGCAAATATTTTCTCCTGGTCTATGGGTTGTCTTTTCATGTTGTTTATGATTTCCTTTGGTTGTGCAAAAAGTTTTGTTAGGCCCCATTTGTTCATTTTTGCTTTTATTTCTATTGCCTTGGCATGTCAAACTAAGAAAACATTGATGCCATTTATGTCTAAAAATACTTTGGCTATGCTCTCTTCTAGAAGTTTTATGGTGCCATGCTTTCTATTTATGTCTTTAAGCCATTTCGAATTTATTTTTGTGCATGGTGTGAGAATGTGTTCTAACTTCATTGATTTACCTATAGTCCAACTTTCCAACCACCACTTGATGAAGAGACTTTTCCCCATTGTACATTGTTGCTTCCTTATCAAAGATGAATTGATTATAGGTGTGTGGGTTTATTTCTGAGTTCTCTGTATTCTGTCCCCTTGATCCATTGTCTGTGTGTGTGCCAATACCACAGTTTTGATTACTGTAGCATACTGTTTTCCATTGTCTGAGAGGGTTATGCCTCCTGCCTTGTTCTTTTTCCTCAGGATTGCTTTGGCAATTCCGGGTCTTTTATGGTTCCATAAAGAACAGGGAAACCTGGCATGCTATAGTCCATGGGGTTGCAAAGAGTCAGACACAACTTAGCAACTTAACAACAATAACATAAAATTTGGGGTTATTTGTTCTAGTTCTGTGAAAAAATGCCATGGGTAATTCAAGAGGAATTGCCTTAAATCACAGACAGGCTACTGTGCTCTCCTCTGAGCCTCTGAAGTCACCTTCCTGTCCTGGTTTATTTCCCAACCTGTGAAGGGGCTTTGCAGGTTGAGGGAACTTTTCCTCTTTCACAGCTCCTGCCCAGAGGCAAGGTTCTATCCTGATTCTTTCCCCCTCTTTTTTTTTATTTTTTCTTTGGTCCTACCCCAGTATGTGGAAATCTTTCTTGCAATGCTGAGTGTCTGAGATGTTTTACCTGTGTTTAGTAGGTATTCTGTGAGAATTGTTCCTCATGTTGTTGCATTTTCGATTTATTGTGGGAGGAGGTGAGCTTCATGTCCTATTCCACCATTTTGATTTGTTTCTCTCAATGAAATTTTTCCATCTTCTCTTGAATTCAGATTATATTGGTTTTATCAGATACTAGCTAAGACTATAAAAATTATTTTATGTAATGTAATAAGATAGTCCAAAGGAAGGCAATAGTTAAGAACATGTTTTTACTAAATGTTTGAAAATAACAAACAGTAATGGAAGAAAAAAAAAAAAAATTCTCAATGAAATATTAGAGAATACTAGGAAAGACAATTGTTTTTTTTTCACTCTGCAGAGAATCTTGGGAGATTCACAATGCCCATGGCTATGATCATATACTTCAGCCCCATTTTTTCTTAAAAAATTTTTTTTTCATATCTTCCATTTTTTAAACTGTGGATTTCTTCTCTTTGCTCCAGGTTAATAGAAGAAAAATGGAAACTTCCATCTACTTATTATTGCTAGAATGGTAGGGATTTTCCTCCAACATATACCTCATCCTTCTATACTGTTTCCAAGAGGCTATTTGCTTCATCACCGAGTGTATATTTTTATGAATTGTAATTTAAGAAGGCATCTACCATAGATATCAATATATTTAGAACTATAATAAAACTTGCTAACTGATTGGACATAGGATTAAAAAGAGGTAGTCAAGAATGACTCTATTTTTCTGGAAATGAGCACTTGATGCTTTTCACTGAGGTAGATAATACAGCCAAAAACACATCAATTTTTGAATTTATCAATTGAACATATAAACTTTTGAAGTTCAGAATGGATTTCCTTAGAGTAGGGATTTTCCTTAGTAGGGCAGTAGATAAGAATGTGGATGTATGGCTAAACAAATACAATATTGTAAAGTAATTAACTTTCAATTAAAATAAATAAATTTATATTTTAAAAAAGGAGTGAGGCAAAGAAAATTTGAAAGTAGTAGTAAAAGAATGGTTGGTTGAGATAATGAGCAACAAGGTCTCTGCTGTTTGGGGAATGAAATTAATGTGGAAAATGTAAAAGGTAGAGAAGCTGAAGATTTCAATACAGTTAAGCAACAAATTGTAGATTATTTTGGAAAGGAGTATGACAAAGCTGTATATTTCCACCTTGCTTATTTAGCTTATAATCAAAGTAAATCATGTGAAATGTCAGCCTGAATGAAGCACAAACTGAAATCAAGACTTCAGGGAGAAACATCAGTACCCTTAGATATGCAAATGACACCACCCTTATGGCAGAAAGCTAAGAGAAACTAAAGAGGCTTTTGATGAAGATGAAAGATGAGAATGAAAAAGCTGGCTTAAAACATAGCATTCAAAAAATGAAGATCATGGAATGTGGTTTTATCATTTCACAGCAAATAGACAGGGAAACAATGGAAACAGTATAGACTTTATATTTTTGGAGTCTTTATATATTTTGCAGTCTCCAAAATGACGGCAGATGGTGATGGAGCCATGAAACTAAAAGACATTTGCTCCTTGGGAGAAAACCTATGACAAATCTGAAAGTGAAAGTGGCTCAGTAGTGTCCGACTCTGTGACTCCATGGACTATACAGTTCATGAAATTTTCCAAGCCAGAACACTGGAGTGGGTAGTCTTTCCCTTCTCAAGGGGACTTTCCCAACCCAGCATTCAAACCTAGGTCTCCCACATTGCAGGTATATTCTTTACCAGCTGAGCCACAAGAATATTGGAGTGGGTAGCCTATCACTTCTCCAGTGTATCTTCCTGACCCAGGAATCAAACTGGGGTTTCTTGCACTGCGAGCCGATTCTTTACCAATTGAGCTATCAGAGAAGCCCTATGACAAACCTGACAAACCTAGACAGTATATTCTAAAGCAGAGATGTTACTTTGCTGACAGAGATCCATCTAGTCAAGGCTATAGTTTTCCCAGTAGTCAGGTACTGAAGACAAAGTTGGGCCATAAAGCTATCTGAGTGCCAAAGAATTGATGTTTTTGAACTGTGGTACTGGAGAAGACACTCAAAAGTCCCTTGGACAGCAAGGAGATCAAAGCAGTCAATCATAAAGGAAATCAACCCTGAATATTTATTGGAAGTATTGATGCTGAAGTTCCAATAATTTGGCAAACTCATGTAAAGTGCCAACTCATTGGAAAAGACCCTGATGTTAGGCAAGATTGAAGGCAGGAGGAGAAGGGTATACCAAAGGATGAGATGATTGGATGGCATCAATGACTCAATGATCACATGGATCACAGCCTTGTCTAACTAAGTGAAGCTGTGAAACATGCCTTGCAGGGTACCCAAGATGGATGTGTCATGGTGGAAAGTTCTGACAGAACGTGGTCTACTGGAGAAGGGATTGAGAACGATTTCAGTATCCTTGTCTTGAGAACCCCATCAGTTCAGTTCAGTTGCTCAGTTGTGTCCAACTCTTTAGACCCCATGAATCACAGCATGCCAGGCCTCCCTGTCCATCACCAACTCCCAGATTTCACCCAGACGCACACCTATCGAGTCAGTGATGCCATCCAGCCATCTCATCCTCGGTCGTCCCCTTCTCCTCCTGCCCCCAATCCCTCCCAGCATCAGAGTCTTTTCCAATGAGTCAACTCTTCACATGAGCTGGCCAATGTACTGGAGCTTCAGCTTGACCATCATTCCCTCCAAAGAAATCCCAAGGCCGATCTCCTTCAGAATGGACTGGTTGGATCTCCTTGCAGTCCAAGGGACTCGCAAGAGTCTTCTCCAACAGAACGGTTCAAAAGCATCAATTCCTCAGCACTCAGCTTTCTTCACAGACCAACTCTCACATCCATATATGACCACAGGAAAAACCATAGCCTTGACTAGATGGACCTTTGTTGGCAAAGTAATGTCTCTGCTTTTCAACATGCTATCTAGGCTGGTCATAACTTTTCTTCCAAGGAGTAAGCGCCTTTTAATTTCTTGGCTGCAGTCACCATCTGCAGTGATTTTGGAGTCCAAAGAAATAAAGTTTGACACTGTTTCCACTGTTTCCCCATCTATTTCCCATGAAGCGATGGGACCGGATGCCATGATCTTCATTTTCTGAATGTTGAGCTTTAAGCCAACTTTTTCACTCTCCACTTTCACTTTCATCAAAAGGCTTTTTAGTTCCTCTCCACTTTCTGCCATAAGGGTGGTGTCATCTGCATATCTGAGGTTATTGATATTTCTCCCCGCAATCTTGATTCCAGCTTGTGTTTCTTCCAGTCCAGCGTTTCTCATGATGTATTCTGCATAGAAGTTAAACAAGCAGGGTGACAATATACAGCCTTGATGTACTCCTTTTCCTATTTGGAACCAGTCTGTTGTTCCATATCCAGTTCTAACTGTTGCTTCCTCACCTGCATGTAGGTTTCTCAAGAGGCGAGTCAGAGGGTCTGGTATTCCCATCTCTTTCAGAATTTTCCACAGTTTATTGTGATCCTTCCTCTTCACTTTCTGCCATAAGGGTGGTGTCATCTGCATATCTGAGGTTATTGATATTTCTCCCAGCAATCTTGATTCCAGCTTGTGTTTCTTCCAGTCCAGCGTTTCTCATGATGTATTCTGCATAGAAGTTAAACAAGCAGGGTGACAATATACAGCCTTGATGTACTCCTTTTCCTATTTGGAACCAGTCTGTTGTTCCATATCCAGTTCTAACTGTTGCTTCCTCACCTGCATGTAGGTTTCTCAAGAGGCGAGTCAGAGGGTCTGGTATTCCCATCTCTTTCAGAATTTTCCACAGTTTATTGTGATCCACACAGTCAAAGGCTTTGGCATAGTCAATAAAGCAGAAATAGATGTTTTTCTGGAACTCTCTTGCTTTTTCCATGATCCAGCGGATGTTGGCAATTTGATCTCTGGTTCCTCTGCATTTTCTAAAGCCAGCCTGAACATCTGGAAGTTCATGGTTAACATATTGCTGAAGCTTGGCTTGGAGAATTTTGAGCATTACTTTACTAGAGTGTGAGATAAGTGCAATTGTGTGGTAGTTTGAGCATTCTTTGGCATTGCCTTTCTTTGGGATTGTGATGAAAAAGTGACCTTTTCCAGTCCTGTGGCCACTGCTAAGTTTTCCAAATTTGCTAGCATATTGAGTGCAGCATTTCACATCATCTTTCAGGATTTGAAATAGCTCAACTGGAATTTCACACCCCCACTAGCTTTGTTCATAGTGATGCTTTCTAAGGCCCACTTGACTTCACATTCAAAGATGTCTGGCTCTAGGTGAGTGATCATACCATCGTGATTATCTTGGTCATGAAGATCTTTTTTGTACAGTTCTTCTGTGTATTTTTGCCACCTATTCTAAATATGCTTCTTACATGGATCACAGCCTTGTCTAACTAAGTGAAGCTGTGAAACATGCCTTGCAGGGTACCCAAGATGGATGTGTCATGGTGGAAAGTTCTGACAGAACGTGGTCTACTGGAGAAGGGATTGAGAACGATTTCAGTATCCTTGTCTTGAGAACCCCATCAGTTCAGTTCAGTTGCTCAGTTGTGTCCAACTCTTTGAGACCCCATGAATCACAGCATGCCAGGCCTCCCTGTCCATCACCAACTCCCAGATTTCACCCAGACGCACACCTATCGAGTCAGTGATGCCATCCAGCCATCTCATCCTCGGTCGTCCCCTTCTCCTCCTGCCCCCAATCCCTCCCAGCATCAGAGTCTTTTCCAATGAGTCAACTCTTCACATGAGCTGGCCAATGTACTGGAGCTTCAGCTTGACCATCATTCCCTCCAAAGAAATCCCAAGGCCGATCTCCTTCAGAATGGACTGGTTGGATCTCCTTGCAGTCCAAGGGACTCGCAAGAGTCTTCTCCAACAGAACGGTTCAAAAGCATCAATTCCTCAGCACTCAGCTTTCTTCACAGACCAACTCTCACATCCATATATGACCACAGGAAAAACCATAGCCTTGACTAGATGGACCTTTGTTGGCAAAGTAATGTCTCTGCTTTTCAACATGCTATCTAGGCTGGTCATAACTTTTCTTCCAAGGAGTAAGCGCCTTTTAATTTCTTGGCTGCAGTCACCATCTGCAGTGATTTTGGAGTCCAAAGAAATAAAGTTTGACACTGTTTCCACTGTTTCCCCATCTATTTCCCATGAAGCGATGGGACCGGATGCCATGATCTTCATTTTCTGAATGTTGAGCTTTAAGCCAACTTTTTCACTCTCCACTTTCACTTTCATCAAAAGGCTTTTTAGTTCCTCTCCACTTTCTGCCATAAGGGTGGTGTCATCTGCATATCTGAGGTTATTGATATTTCTCCCCGCAATCTTGATTCCAGCTTGTGTTTCTTCCAGTCCAGCGTTTCTCATGATGTATTCTGCATGAAGTTAAACAAGCAGGGTGACAATATACAGCCTTGATGTACTCCTTTTCCTATTTGGAACCAGTCTGTTGTTCCATATCCAGTTCTAACTGTTGCTTCCTCACCTGCATGTAGGTTTCTCAAGAGGCGAGTCAGAGGGTCTGGTATTCCCATCTCTTTCAGAATTTTCCACAGTTTATTGTGATCCACACAGTCAAAGGCTTTGGCATAGTCAATAAAGCAGAAATAGATGTTTTTCTGGAACTCTCTTGCTTTTTCCATGATCCAGCGGATGTTGGCAATTTGATCTCTGGTTCCTCTGCATTTTCTAAAGCCAGCCTGAACATCTGGAAGTTCATGGTTAACATATTGCTGAAGCTTGGCTTGGAGAATTTTGAGCATTACTTTACTAGAGTGTGAGATAAGTGCAATTGTGTGGTAGTTTGAGCATTCTTTGGCATTGCCTTTCTTTGGGATTGTGATGAAAAAGTGACCTTTTCCAGTCCTGTGGCCACTGCTAAGTTTTCCAAATTTGCTAGCATATTGAGTGCAGCATTTCACATCATCTTTCAGGATTTGAAATAGCTCAACTGGAATTTCACACCCCCACTAGCTTTGTTCATAGTGATGCTTTCTAAGGCCCACTTGACTTCACATTCAAAGATGTCTGGCTCTAGGTGAGTGATCATACCATCGTGATTATCTTGGTCATGAAGATCTTTTTTGTACAGTTCTTCTGTGTATTTTTGCCACCTATTCTAAATATGCTTCTGTTAGGTCCATAAAATTCTGTCTTGTATTGAGCCCATCTTTGCATGAAATGTTCCCTTTGTATCTCTAATTTCCTTGAAGAGTTCTCTAGTCTTTCCCATTCTGTTGTTTTCCTTTATTTCTTTGCATTTATTGTTGAGGAAGGCTTTCTTATCTCTTCTTGCTATTCTTTGGAACTCTGCATTCAGATCCCTTTATCTTTCCTTTTTCCTTTGCTTTTCACTTCTCTTCTTTTTACAGCTATTTATAAACCCTCCTCAGACAGCCATTTTCTTTTTTGTATTTCTTCTCCATGGAGATGGTCTTGATCCTTGTCTCCTGTACAGTGTCACGAACCTCATTCCATAGTTCATCAGACACTCTATCTGTCAGATCTAGGCCCTTAAATCTATTTCTCACTTCCACTGTATAATCATAAAGGATTTTATTTAGGTCATACCTGAATGGTCTAGTGGCTTTCCCTACTTTCTTCAATTTCAGTCTGAATTTGGCAATAAGGAGTTTATGATCTGAGCCACAGTCAGCTCCTGGTCTTGTTTTTATTGATTATATAGAGCTTCTCCATCTTTGGCTACAAAGAATATAATCAATCTGATTTCAGTATTGACCATCTGGTGATGTCCATGCGTAGAATCTTCTCTTGTGTTGTGGGAAGAGGGTGTTTGCTATGACCAGAGCATTTTCTTGGCAAACTCTGTTAGTCTTTGCCCTGCTTCATTCCGTATACCAAGGCCAAATTTGCCTGTTATTCCAGGTGTTTCTTGACTTCCCACTTTTGCATTCCAGCCCCCTATACTGAAAAGGACATATTTTTGGGGTGTTAGTTCTAAAAGGTATGGTAGGTCTTCATAGAACTGTTCAACTTCAGCTTCTTCAGCATTACTGGTTGGGGCATAGACTTGGATTACTGTGATATTGAATGGTTTGCCTTGGAAACGAACAGAGATGATTCTGTCATTTTTGAGATTGCATGCAAGTACTGCATTTCAGACTCTTTTGTTGACCATGATGGCTACTCCATTTCTTCTGAGGGATTCCTGCCCACAGTAGTAGATATAATGGTCATCTGAGTTAAATTCAACCATTCCAGTCCATTTTAGTTCGCTGATTCTTAGAATGTCAACATTCACTCTTATCATCTCCTGTTTGACTACTTGCAATTCAGCTGGGAGGAGCAACCCCACGTCCAAGGAGTGGTGGCTGCACAGGCATCAGAGGGCCTAGAGGAGCTATTCCATGTTCAAGGTCCGGAGGGGCAGCAGTGAGCAGATATCCCTCGTCCAAGGTAAGGAGCCGCCTGCGCTTTGCTGGAGCAACAGTGAAGAGATACCCCACACCCAAGGTAAGATAAACCCAAGTAAGACGGTAGGTGTTGCAAGAGGGCATCAGAGGGCAGACACACTGAAACCATAATCACAGAAAACTAGTCAATCTAATCACATGGACCACAGCCATGTCTAACTCATGAAACTAAGTCATGCCTTGTGGGGCCACCCAAGATGGGCGGGCATGGTGGAGAGGTCTGACAGAATGTGGTCCACTGGAGAAGGGAATGGCAAACCACTTCAGTGTTCTTGCCTTGAGAACCCCATGAACAGTAAGAAAAAGCAAAATGATAGGATACTGAAAGAGGAACTCCCCAGGTTAGCAGGTGCCCAATATGCTTAGTAAGACGGTAGGTGTTGCAAGAGGGCATCAGAGGGCAGACACACTGAAACCATAATCACAGAAAACTAGTCAATCTAATCACATGGACCACAGCCATGTCTAACTCATGAAACTAAGTCATGCCTTGTGGGGCCACCCAAGATGGGCGGGCATGGTGGAGAGGTCTGACAGAATGTGGTCCACTGGAGAAGGGAATGGCAAACCACTTCAGTGTTCTTGCCTTGAGAACCCCATGAACAGTAAGAAAAAGCAAAATGATAGGATACTGAAAGAGGAACTCCCCAGGTTAGCAGGTGCCCAATATGCTACTGGAGAACCCCATTAACAGTACAAAAAGGCAAAAAGACATAACACTGAAACATGAACTCTGCAGGTCAGTAGGTGTGCAATATGCTACTGAAGAAGAGTGGAGACATAACTTCAGAAAGGATGAAGAGACGGAGCCAAAGACAAAACAGTATCCGGTTGTGGATGTGACTGGTGATGGAACGAAAGTCCAATGCTATAAAGAATGATATATTGCATATGAACCTGGAATGTTAAGTCCATGAATTAAGTAAGGTAAATTGGAAGTGTTCAAAAAGAAGATGGAAAGTGAGCATCTACATTTTCAGAATCAGTGAACTAAAATGGACCGGATGGACAAATTTAATTCAGATGAAGATTATATATATACTGTGGGCAAGAATCCCTTAGAAGAAATGGATTAGCCCTCTTAGTCATTAAAATAGTCTGAAATGCAGTACTTGGGTGCAATTTCAAAAGCAACAGAATGATCTCTGTTAATTTCCAAGGCAAACCATGCAATATCACAATAATCCAAATCTTTGCCTAGATCACTCATGCCAAAGAAGCTAAAGTTGAATGTTTCTGTGATGACCTACAAAACCTTCTAGAACTAACACCCAAAAAAGATGTCCTTTTTTTGATAGGGGACTGGAATGCATAAGTGGAAACTCAAGAGATATCTGGAGTAACAGGCAAGTTTGGCCTTGGAAAACAAAATGAAGCAGGGCAAAGGCTAACAGAGTTTTGCCAAGAGAACACACTGGTCATAGCAAACATCCTTTTCCAACAACACAAGAAAAGACTCAACACATGGACATCACCAGGTGGTCAATGCAAAAATCAGACTAATTAAATTTTTTTGTAGCCGAAAAGGGACAAGCTCTATGCAGTCAGCAAAAAAAGGACTGGGAGCTGACTGTAGCTCAGATCATGAACTCTTTATTGATAAATGCAGACTTTCTTGCCTTGAGAACCCCATGAACAGTATGAAAAGGCAAAATGATAGGATAGCAAAAGAGAAACTCCCCAGGTCAATAGGTGCCCAATATGCTACTGGAGATCAGTGGAGAAATAACTCCAGAAAGAATGAAGGGATAGAGCCAAAGCAAAAAAATCCCCAGTTATGGATGTGACTGGTGATAGAAGCAAGATCCGATGCTGTAAAGAGCAATATTGCATAGGAACCTGGAATGTCAGGTCCATGAATCAAGGCAAATTGGAAGTGGTCAAACAAGAGATGGCAAGGGTGAACGTCGACATTCTAGGAATCAGCGAACTAAAATGGACTGGAATGGGTGAATTTAACTCAGATGACTATTATATTTACTACTGTGGGCAGGAATCCCTCAGAAGAAATGGAGTAGCCATCATGGTCAACAAAAGAGTCCGAAATGCAGTACTTGGATGCAATCTCAAAAANATCACAGTTATTAGCCATTTTAAAATGTTAGTTATTGTATTATTAAGTTTTCTGTATCCTCATCTCTGAGAGGAAAGAATGAAGATTAACTAGCAAAATCTTAGACAGTACTTAAGGTGCTAGAGCTGAAACTCCAGTACTTCGGCCACCTCATGCGAAGAGTTGACTCATTGAAAAGACTCTGATGCTGGGAGGGATTGGGGGCAGGAGGAGAAGGGGACGACAGAGGATGAGATAGCTGGATGGCATCACGGACTTGATGGACATGAGTCTGAGTGAACACCGGGAGTTGGTGATAGACAGGGAGTCCTGGCATGCTGCGATTCATGGGGTCACAAAGAGTCAGACATGACTGAGCGACTGAACTGAACTGAAGTTGCTAGAGGAAGCTACCTGGTTTAGAGACTTATTGAAATGTGGAATTTTAAGGACTGTAGTATTATAAACAGATTTAATTTAAGAGTTGACAATACATGGTATGGATTTTAATAGCTTTATTACCTTTACTAAGAGTCCAGATAAAATGTTGCATAAAACAAAATAATTTTGATACCTTCAATCATTTTGAGTTCCCTCTTACTGTATGGTTTTTCAATTTTTTTACTCCCCAACAATCTGACTCTTCAGCTTCAAAATGAGCCTGCATCCTACTTAAACTTTCCAACTAGTTATTATTGATTTCATTCTTTCATTAAGCATTTATTAATCCATCCTACCTACTCCCTGAATGTAGTGTGCCATGTATTCAGTTATGTCAGACTCTTTGTGGCCCCATAGACTGTAGCCCACCAGGTTCCTCTGTCCATGGGATTTTCCAAGCAAGAATACTTGAGTGGTTTGTCACTCCCTCCTCTATGGTATCTTCCCACTCAGGGGTCAAACATCTCCTGTGTCTCCTGCATTGCAAGCAGATTTTTTATCCATTGAACCATTGGGGAAGTCATGAATGTAGAGTTATTATAAAAGTGAATAATTATGTTTTTTAAATTTATATTAAATTATAAACAGTCAAGCTGTTACCAAGGGTATAGTTGCTTTCTTAGAGTATTTTAATCTAATAAGACCTCTACTGGTGAAGTACACAAAGGGTATATTGGAACATGGGTCTTCTTGGGCCTTCTAAAGAACATGATTCTTTAGAATCAACACAATTTCAGCCCTATTCAGTTATTTTTCAGGACCTAGACATTTCCTCTCTTTCTAATGCCAAATTCATTCTCTCTCATATTCCTTCAAAGCACAGTAAAACACAGTTAGTGAAAGATCATAATCAGTATGAAGTCTGAACCTAAAGATGAGAAATGTCACAAATTCATTTTAATTTTATTCCAATGTTCTTTCTTCAACTTAGCACAGCACCTTTACTATATCAGGAAAAGTATTATAATATGAGAATATAAATTAACCAATTGTATAATCACACTATCACAAATATTTATTTTAGGATATAAGAAAGGAGTTTTATAAATGACCGTGAGTAGTGCTCAAATGAAAAAGCGTTCTTGAGTACATAATTACCTCTCATGAGTGCTATGAGAATTAATGAGTTAATATTTAAAAAGCAATTTAAAATATTTTGATGAGAAATGCCATTAAGTACTTTATAACCTCAACGTGTTAATTAAATTTTCTGAGAAATATCATTTTATTACTGTCAAAGGCAAGTACAGGGTGTCCCCTTCAGTGTTACCTAAGAGTATAAAATTATAGCTTTTTCCCCTCAAATTACAAAGACTGTAGAGTGTTTTGTCAGAGATACATACCTAAGGTTAAAATTTGAAAGAAAGAGATCTCTATACAGAAGAAAACAATTTTAGTCACTTTAAAACACAGACTTTAACCTGAAATGAGACTGCTAAATATCAAAATACATACAGTTTCTTGATAAACAATTCAATAACTTACAAAACATCAGTGAAGAAATAATTTCTAGGTGGAAGCTAAATAAATGGCATATATTATCATATCAGATGTAGATAATGTACAAACATATTAAATTTGTACAGTTAAAGGATGGTAGATATGGTAAGAAAGCAAATAGTTATTTAAAATCTCTTCGAATACAAAGATGTTTTCATATTAAAAAGATAAATGCAAAGCAGATAAACAGTTTTGTGTGGCATTATTACCTCATTTCTAGGGCACCTTTTAAGAAAGGCACAGGAAATACTCATCCCAATCTGTAAATCTGTAAAATGTTTAAGAGGGAAATAAAAAATACATCACTAGTACAAATGCTAAATTCCATAATTTATAGAACTCAGAATTTAAGCAATAATAAAAGCACTATTAAATATCTTGGTTTATATTGTTTGGTGACTTTCTTCTTTACATCACCTTTGTTAGTTATCTCACTAAAAGGTACTTCAGATTCTCTATTGAAAAAGAAATCATCAAAACAACATTGCTAAGTTAAGAATCTATCTAAAATTAATAGTAATTTTATTATTAATAAAACTGCAAAGTTTTCAACTAAGAATAACACTGAATATTACCTAAACTTCTAATCAACACCTTATTTCTACTCAGAAAGCAACTTTTCTTATTTCTATTTATTTTTAAAATTAACTTATTTATTTTAGTTCAGTTCAGTTCAGTCACTCAGTCGTGTCCGACTCTTTGCGACCCCGTGAATTGCAGCATGCCAGGCGTCCCTGTGCATCACCATCTCCCAGAGGAGTTCACTCAGACTCACATCCATTGAGTCCATGATGCCATCCAGCCATCTCCTCCTCGGTTGTCCCCTTCTCCTCCTGCCCCCAATCCCTCCCAGCATCAGAGTCTTTTCCAGTGAGTCAACTCTTTCATGAGGTGCCCAAAGTACTGGAGTTTCAGCTTTAGCATCATTCCTTCCAAAGAAATCCAGGGCTGATCTCCTTCAGAATGGACTGGTTGGATCTCCTTGCAGTCCAAGGGACTCTCAAGAGTCTTCTCCAACACCATAGTTCAAAAGCATCAATTCTTCTGCGCTCAGCCTTCTTCACAGTCCAACTCTCACATCCATACATGACCACAGGAAAAACCATAGTCTTGACTAGATAGACCTTGGTCGGCAAAGTAATGTCTCTGCTTTTGAATATACTATCTAGATTGGTCATAACTTTCTTTCCAAGGAGTAAGCGTCTTTTAATTTCATGGCTTCAATCACCATCTGCAGTGATTTTGGAGTCCCCAAAAATAAAATCTGACACTGTTTCCACTGTTTTCCCATCTATTTCCCATGAAGTGATGGGACCAAATGCCATGATCTTCGTTTTCTGAATGTTGACCATTAAGTCAACTTTTAAACTTTCCTCTTTCTCACATCCATACATGACCACAGGAAAAACCATAGTCTTGACTAGATAGACCTTGGTCGGCAAAGTAATGTCTCTGCTTTTGAATATACTATCTAGATTGGTCATAACTTTCTTTCCAAGGAGTAAGCGTCTTTTAATTTCATGGCTTCAATCACCATCTGCAGTGATTTTGGAGTCCCCAAAAATAAAATCTGACACTGTTTCCACTGTTTTCCCATCTATTTCCCATGAAGAGATGGGACCAAATGCCATGATCTTCGTTTTCTGAATGTTGACCATTAAGTCAACTTTTAAACTTTCCTCTTTCACTTTGATCAAGAGGTTTTTTAGCTCCTTTTCACTCTCTGCCATAAGGCTGGTGTCATCTGCATATCTGAGGTTATTGATATTTCTCCCAGCAGTCTTGATTCCAGCTTGTGCTTCTTCCAGTCCAGCTTTCACTTTCATCAAGAGGCTTTTTAGCTCCTCTTCACTCTCTGCCATAAGGGTGGTGTCATCTGCATATCTGAGGCTATTGATATTTCTCCAGGCAATCTTGATTCTAGCTTGTGTTTCTTCCAGTCCAGCATTTCTCATAATGTATTATGCATATAAGTTAAATAAGCAGGGTGACAATATACAGCCTTAACGTACTCCTTTTCCTATTCGGAATTAGTCTGTTGTTCCATGTCCAGTTCTAACTGTTGCTTCCTGACCTGCAAACATATTTCTCAAGAGGCAGGTCAGGTGGTCTGGTATTCCCATCTCTTTCAGAATTTTCCACAGTTTACTGTGATCCACACAGTCAAAGGCTTTGGCATAGTCAATAAAGCAGAAATAGATGTTTTTCTGGAACTCTCTTGCTTTTTCCATGATCCAGCGGATGTTGGCAATTTGATCTCTGGTTCCTCTGCCTTTTCTAAAACCAGCTTGAACATCAGGGATATCTCTTTCAGAATTTTCCACAGTTTACTGTGATCCACACAGTCAAAGGCTTTGGCATAGTCAATAAAGCAGAAATAGATGTTTTTCTGGAACTCTCTTGCTTTTTCCATGATCCAACGGATGTTGGCAATTTGATCTCTGGTTCCTCTGCCTTTTCTAAAACCAGCTTGAACATCAGGGAGTTCACGGTTCACGTATTGCTGAAGCCTGACTTGGAGAATTTTGAGCATTACTTTGCTAGTGTGTGAGATGAGTGCAATTGTGCGGTAGTTTGAGCATTCTTGGCATTGCCTTTCTTTGGGGTTGGTATAAAATCTGACCTTTTCCAGTCTTGTGGCCACTGCTGAGTTTTTCAAATTTGCTGGCATACTGAGTGCAGCACTTTCACAGCATCATCTTTCAGGATTTGAAATAGCTCAACTGGAATTCCATCACCTCCACTAGCTTTGTTCATAGTGATGCTTTCTAAGGCCCACTTGACTTCACATTCCAGGATGTCTGGCTCTAGATGAGTGATCACACCATCGTGATTATCCAGGTCATGAAGATCTTTTTTGTACAGTTCTTCTGTGTATTCTTGCCACCTCTTCTTAATATCTTCTGCTTCTGTTAGGTTCAGACCATTTCTGTCCTTTATCGAGCCCATCTTTGCATGAAATGTTCCTTTGTATCTCTAATTTTCTTGAAGAGATCTCTAGTCTTTCCCATTCTGTTGTTTTCCTCTATTTCTTTGCATTGATAGCTGAAGAAAGCTTTTTTATCTCTTCTTGCTATTCTTTGGAACTCTGCATTCAGATGCTTATATATTTCCTTTTCTCCTTTGCTTTTTGCCTCTCTTCTTTTCACAGCTATTAGTAAGGCCTCCCCAGACAGCCATTTTGCCTTTTTGCATTTCTTTTCCATGGGGCTGGTCTTGTTCCCTGTCTCCTGTACAATGTCACAAACCTCATTCCATAGTTCGTCAAGCACTCTATCAGATCTAGTCCCTTAAATCTATTTCTCACTTTCACTGTATAATCATAAGGGATTTTATTTAGGTCATACCTGAATGGTACGCTTCAGAAAAATAAACTTTATTAAATTCACATAGGATCATGTCATTTATGACAATTCTTCTTGATTTATCTTAGGATAAAGTCCAAACGTTGCTTCTCAAGCACAACATAAACTGACACTTGCTTTACTAAGTACATCTCACATTCTGCCCCACTTATACTTTGAATCATATTCAATCTTCTTCAATTAACAGAATTTATATGAATCTCTGAATCCTCTGAGTAATAACTGCTACCTATAAAGAGTTGACTGATCAGACACACACTATATGTACCTACTCCAGTTTGGCAACTACGTTTTTATTTCAGGGGCATAGGCAGAGCCAAAGCTTGGCTAGGCTTACTCACCTGGCCAGTCCCTAGTGAGTACACCCTTCATGCCACACATACTGGATGGAGCCACATTTCTGCTACTTGAATAAAAAGCACATCAAAGTAGGTGTATGGTGGACACTGCAATGAGTCACTCATATATCTTCTCCAAAGACAGGAAACTTATTTCTTTAGTGGCTAGAAATGTTGCCAGCTGCGACTTTTCTGGGTATTGTCCTTAGCATAAAGGCTCCAGTAAGGTTATATATTCATCCTGGACAGACAAAATCTTGACCCTTTTGCTTAGTTTGTGGATGACTATAAAGGCTGTGTAGCTGCACTCAGCATTCTGTTGTAACCATATCACCCACCATTTTATTTCCTCTTTCATAGCTGTTGTTGCTGCTGATGCTAAGTCACTTCAGTCGTGTCCGACTCTGTGCGATCCCATAGAGGGCAGCCCACCAGGCTCCCCCATCCCTGGGATTCTCCAGGCAAGAACACTGGAGTGGGTTGCCATTTCCTTCTCCAATGCAGGAAAGTGAAAAGTAAAAGTGAAGTCGCTCAGTCGTGCCCGACCCTCAGCGACACCATGGACTGCAGCCTTCCAGGCTCATCCGTCCATGGGATTTTCCAAGCAAGAGCACTGGAGTGGGGTGCCATAGCTGCTGTTACAGCCTACTGAATTCTCTTCATTAAATTCTCATTTCTGTTTCCTGGAGAATCTTACCTATATTCCTGAGTAGTCACTGAGGTTGGTATGAGCCAATGTGGAAATACCTGGGAGTCCACTTCCTTTTAGGGTCTACTTTGAAAATGAGAACTGGAGGACAAGGAATAGCTGAGCAGATGAAGAGCTGTTCTTTCATGAGTATATTCATTGTCCCAAAGACTGGTGTTTCCTTGTAACCTTAAACATAGTAAAATTCTTCACAGCTCACAAAGCCATCTTTTACTACTTTGTAGCACACATTGCTCTGACTTCTTCTCAGCTTCAAGTAAGCTTGTACATCTAAAAAAAAAAGAAAAAATCAACAGGCCTTAAATGCTCTGCTTTATGGAGGGTGTGGATTAAGACAAAAATTTTCTTAGAGTACAAGTAGAAAATAACCTTAATATTTTTTCTCTCAAAAAATTCTGATATTACTGTGCTTTTATATAAAATCTGGAACTGGCCTTAAATCTGTTCAATTTCCTGTAGATAATTAAAAGTCTTCTGTCAATGTCAGTGACAAGGATTCTCATTTTGTGCTTTTATTGTCATATTGTGCTTCCATATATTCTTCAGAATAATATGTCTTTTCTTTTGTATTAAATTATGATTTTAATAAGTAAACAGTAATGTATATGTAAATATGCTTTCTGACTTGCTTCCTTTTTTTATTTTTTTTTTTTTTTGCTTTACAGAATTTTTTTGTTTTCTGTCAAACCTCACCCTGAATCAGTCATAGGTATACATACATTCCCTCCCTTTTGAACTTCCCTCTCATCTCCCTCCTCAATCCACCCCTTTAGGTTGATACAGAGGCCCTGTTAGAGTTTCTTAGCCATACAGCAAATTCCTGTTGGCTATCTATTTTACATATGGTAATGTAAGTTTCCATGTAATTCATGTTATAAATTATGATTATAACAAGTAAACTTTAATGTATATGTAAATATGCTTTCTGACTTGCTTGCTGTATTTCTTGTTTTTTTTTTTGTTGTTTGTTTGTTTGTTTTGTTTTTTCAGATTTGAGCTTTCTTCTGGTAATTACTGTCACCAGCCTGAAGAATTTTTTAGCATCTCTTTCAATGCAGACATTCTGTAAATAAATTAATTTTGCTATATATGCCCATTTTTTCTTCAGTTTCCCTCTAACATTCTTAAAGTATTATTTATATAAAATAAATTCACTACTTTTAACATGTACAAATTAATAAATTTGGTAATATTCTGCAATTATCTAATCACAGTTAAGATATAAAAGTTTCCCTCACCTGGAAAATGTTTTCCATGTTCATTTGCACGCAAATCTCTCCAATTTGTGGTAACTGCTAAACTGCTTTCTGTTACTATAACATATCTTTTTAGAATTTCATGTAAATGGAATCACATCATAATAGAGTTTGTTTTTTGTTTCTTTCAATTAGTATAATTTTTACAGATAGATGCCATTATCCCTACATTCTGACCTATACTTGAACCAGATAAATTCTCATCAATCTTTTCTGTACTTTTCCATTGCTGCCACAAGTAAGAGTACAGTTATTTTAACTGCTACTATAACTTGGAGTTTCTTTACTACTCTGCCATTTCAAGCCAATGATCCATACCGTTTTCATTATTAAAAAACCTGTCTTATGTGTTTTGTATGTTCCAAATGTGCATGTCCTGGTCTCCAAGCAATCCCTTTCAAATCTGGCTCATCTAACTTAACGTGAGAAGGAAGCAAACATCTCCCTTTTCCATTGGAAGAGGAGGGTACATCCTATAGCAATGCAAAAATATTTTCCAAGTAAATATATCAGATTATTTCAACAAAAACATTTTATAGTAAGGTAGACTAAGGACCATGGAGAATGCGATGGCACCCCACTCCAGGACTCTTGCCTGGAAAGTCCCATGGATGGAGGAGCCTGGTGGGCTGCAGTCCATGGGGTTGTGAAGAGTCGGACATGATTGAGTGACTTCACTTTCACTTTTCAGTTTCATGCATTGAAGAAGGAAATGGCAACCCACTCCAGTGTTCTTGCCTAGAGAATCCCAGGGACCGGGGAGCCTGGTGGGCTGCCATCTATGGGGTCGCATAGAGTCAGACACGACTGAAGCGACTTGGCAGCAGCAGGCTAAGGACCATAACACAGGCTTTAGGGCACCTTCCTTGCAGAGTTTGCATAGCCTGTCTAGTTTTAATCTGTGGGTTTAATCACCACTGTAACCTCAAGGAAATCGGAAAAGGGCACACAGAAGATAAGCATCTAATTTGAATGTATACTCAGTCACCTCAGTCGTGTCCAATGCTTTGGTATGCTCCTCTGCCCATGGGATTCCCTGGGCAAGAATACTGAGGTGGGTTGCAATTTCCTTCTCCAAGGGATCTTCCCAACCCAGGGATCAAACCTGCGTCTCCAGTGTCGCATGTGGATTCTTCACCCACTGGATCACTGGGAAGCATCTAGATAGATAAGTAAATGGATTTAAATTTTTTTTTTTCCTGGAGTCCTCAAATGTGCTATTATTTCTGCCTGGAAAACTGGTCCCATGTAATTAATATTCACTCTATTCCTTCAAAACTTCCTCAAGGAGGACATTCCTCACCTCACAGAATAGAGATATACACTTATTCTGTGCCTTGGAGCTCTTTTTCTTTCCTAATATAACACACATAGCGATTTATTGCAGTGTCTAGTGCTAAAGGTTTTTTTCAGGGCGATGAAGAAGAAAATAAGTGAAGGAAAGCATAAAAAAAACACTCCAGTAAGCCTCCAGAACTTTTAGAACATTATACACATTCCCAGAAGTATTGCTTCCCTGGAGTTTACCTGAAATTGTGGTTTGCTGTACAATTCCCAAACCAAGTGAATCCCCAGTTAAACCTAAGGATGTTCAAAAGGACTTCAAAAACAAACAAACAAACAACAACAAAATTGAATCCTTAGGCTACATTTACTAACCCATTCTGTACATCAGGTCCAAAGAGTCAATTTAAAATTTTGGTGATAATGATTTAAGAACATACATGGCTAAGAATACAATTTATTACAGAATTAAAATCTTACTATATAGCCAAAGGAAAGGAGAGAAATCATTGTTTGAATGATAATGAAATAACTTTGATTGGCTCTATATTAATCTTAAACATAGATTTTAATATTTTTCTGTGACAATGTTTAAAAAGCAATGATAGCAAAGTAAGTTGTAGACAGTAAATGTATATTAAAACTTGAAAGACATAAACCAGAACAACCCTTTACCATACCTTGGTTTTAATTCTTCAGTAATGTATATAGATTCCATGGTTTCTAAAAATTCCATGACAATGTTATATAACTCTTACAAAAGTTTACTAATTTGACATTTGGAAAGAATAAATCAAAGATATGACTTTACAATATAGCAAAGTAAGCACCTTAGCTTTTCCCTTCTCCTGGGGATCTTTCTGACCCAAGGATCAAAGTCAGGTCTTCCACATTACAGGCAGCTTTTTTTTCATGATTTGAGCCAGCAGGGAAGTCCACCCTTAAAGACATTCAGCTTAAAATAGTAGTGAAGAATTTCTCCTGGAATTTTGAAAGTCTTAACAGAAAATGAAATATGTAGTATATATGTATGTTTTACTTTGTTTATTGAATGGCATATACTTACATATATTTTGTTAATGACTCACTTATAAACAAAATTCAAAATATATTTGACAGAAGGTCTCGATCTGGGGTTCAGTACTTTTTTCACTGGCCTAAATTAACAATATCAATAACAATAACAACTGATAGGATACCAAAAGAGTAACTCCCCAGGTCATTAAGTGCTCAGTATGCTACTGGTCAGTGGAGAAAAAACTCCAGAAAGAATGAAGGGATGGAGCCAAAGAAAAAACAATACCCAGCTGTGGATGTGACTGGTGATAGAAGCAAGATCCGATGCTGTAAAGAGCAATATTGCATAGGAACCTGGAATGTCAGGTCCATGAATCAAGGCAAATTGGAAGTGGTCAAACAAGAGATGGCAAGGGTGAACGTCGACATTCTAGGAATCAGCGAACTAAAATGGACAGGAATGGGTGATTTTAACTCAGATGACCATTATATCTACTACTTTGGGCAGGAATCCCTCAGAAGAAATGGAGTAGCCATCATGGTCAACAAAAGAGTCTGAAATGCAGTACTTGGATGCAATCTCAAAAATGACAGAATGATCTCTGTTCATCTTCAAGGCAAACCATTCAATATGACAGAAATTCAAATCTATGCCCCAACCAGTAACACTGAAGAAGCTGAAGTTAAACGGTTCTAGAAGACCTATAAGACCTTTTAGAACTAATACCCAAAAAAGATGTCCTTTTCATTATAGGGGATTGGAATGCAAAAGCAGGAAGTCAAGAAACACCTGGAGTAACAGGCAAATTTGGCCTTGGAGTACAGAATGAAGCAAGGCAAAGGCTAATAGAGTTTTGCCAAGAAAATGCACTGGTCATAGCAAACACCCTCTTCCAACAACACAAGAGAAGACTCTACACATGGACATCATCACATGGTCAACACTGAAATCAGATTGATTATATTCTCTGCAGCAAAAGATGGAGAAGCTCTATACAGTCAACAAAAAGGAGACCAGGAACTGACTGTGTCTCAGATCATGAACTCCTTATTACCAAATTCAGATTTAAATTGAAGAAAGTAGGGAAAACTGCTAGACCATTCAGGTATGACCTAAATCAAATCCCTTATGATTATACAGTGGAAGTGAGAAATAAATTTAAGGATCTAGATCTGATAGATAAAGTGCCTGATGAACTATGGAATGAGGTGCGTGACATTGTACAGGAGACAAGGATCAAAACCATCCCCATGGCAAAGAAATGCAAAAAAAGCAAAATGGTTGTCTGGGGAGGCCTTAGAAATAGCTGTGAAAAGAAGAGAGGCATAAAGCAAAGGAGAAAAGGAAAGATATAGGCATCTGAATGAAGAATTCCAAAGAATAGCAAGAAGAGATAAGAAAGCCTTCTTCAGCGATCAGTGCAAAGAAATAGAGGAAAAGAACAGAATGGGAAAGACTAGAGATCTCTTCAAGAAAATGAGATATACCAAGGGAACATTTCATGCAAAGATGGGCTCAATAAAGGACAGAAATGGTATGGACCTAACAGAAGCAGAAGATATTAAGAAGAGACGGCAAGAAGACAGAAGAACTGTATAAAAAAGATCTTCACGACCCAGATAATCATGATGATGTGATGACTAATCTAGAGCCAGACATCTTGGAATGTGAAGTCAAGTGGGCCTTAGAAAGCATCACTACGAACAAAGCTAGTGGAGGTGATGGAATTCCCGTTGAGCTGTTTCAAATCCTGAAAGATGATGCTGTGAAAGTGCTGCACTCAATATGCCAGCAAATTTGGAAAACTCAGCAGTGGCCACAAGACTGGAAAAGGTCAGTTTTCATTCGAATCCCAAAGAAAGGCAATGCCAAAGAATGCTCAAACTACCACACAATTGCACTCATCTCACATGCTAGTAAAGTAATGCTCAAAATTCTCCAAGCCAGACTTCAGCAATATAAGAAGAGAGGCATAAAGCAAAGGAGAAAAGGAAAGATATAGGCATCTGAATGAAGAATTCCAAAGAATAGCAAGAAGAGATAAGAAAGCCTTCTTCAGCGATCAGTGCAAAGAAATAGAGGAAAAGAACAGAATGGGAAAGACTAGAGATCTCTTCAAGAAAATGAGATATACCAAGGGAACATTTCATGCAAAGATGGGCTCAATAAAGGACAGAAATGGTATGGACCTAACAGAAGCAGAAGATATTAAGAAGAGACGGCAAGAAGACAGAAGAACTGTATAAAAAAGATCTTCACGACC
Organism: Aepyceros melampus; assembly: GCA_006408695.1. Lineage (NCBI taxonomy): Eukaryota > Metazoa > Chordata > Mammalia > Artiodactyla > Bovidae > Aepyceros > Aepyceros melampus. Next base: position 50,765 of record SJXQ01008091.1, on the reverse strand, counting down.
CAGATAATCATGATGATGTGATGACTAATCTAGAGCCAGACATCTTGGAATGTGAAGTCAAGTGGGCCTTAGAAAGCATCACTACGAACAAAGCTAGTGGAAGTGATGGAATTCCCGTTGAGCTGTTTCAAATCCTGAAAGATGATGCTGTGAAAGTGCTACACTCAATATGCTAGCAAATTTGGAAAACTCAGCAGTGGCCACAAGACTGGAAAAGGTCAGTTTTCATTCGAATCCCAAAGAAAGGCAATGCCAAAGAATGCTCAAACTACCACACATTTGCACTCATCTCACATGCTAGTAAAGTAATGCTCAAAATTCTCCAAGTCAGGCTCAGCAATACGTGAACCGTGAACTCCCTGATGTTCAAGCTGGTTTTAGAAAAGGCAGAGGAACCAGAGATCAAATTGCCAACATCTGCTGGATCATGGAAAAAGCAAAAGAGTTCCAGAAAAACATCTATTTCTGCCTTATTGACTATGCCAAAGCCTTTGATTGTGTGGATCCCAATCAACTGTGAAAAATTCTCAGAGAGATGGGAATACCAGACCACCTGACCTGCCTCTTGAGAAATCTGTTTGCAGGTCAGGAAGCAGCAGTTAGAACTGGACATGGAACAACAGACTGGTTCCGAATAGGAAAAGGAGTACGTCAAGGCTGTATATTGTCACTCTGCTTGTTTAACTTATATGCAGAGGACATCATGAGACATGCTGGACTGGAAGAGGCACAAGCTGGAATCAAGATTGCTGGGAGAAATATCAATAACCTCAGATATGCAGATGACACCAGCCTTATGGCAGAAAGTGAAGAGGAACTAAAAAGCCTCTTGATGAAAGAGAAAGAGGAGAGTGAAAAAGTTAGCTTAAAGCTCAACATTCAGAAAATGAAGATCATGGCATCCGGTCCCATCACTTCATGGCAAATAGATGGGAAAACAGTGGAAACAGTGTCAGACTTTATTTTCGGGGACTCCAAAATCACTGCAGATGGTGATTGAAGCCATGAAATTAAAAGACGCTTACTCCTTGGAAAGAAAGTTATGACCAATCTAGATAGTATATTCAAAAGCAGAGACATTACTTTGCCGACCAAGGCCCATCCAGTCAAGGCTATGGTTTTTCCTGTGGTCATGTATGGACGTGAGAGTTGGACTGTGAAGAAAGCTGAGCACCGAAGAATTGATGCTTTTGAACTGTGGTGTTGAAGAAGACTCTTGAGAGTCCCTTGGACTGCAAGGAGATCCAACCAGTCCATTGTGAAGGAGATCGGCCCTGGGCTTTCTTTGGAAGGAATGATGCTAAAGCTGAAGCTCCAGTACTTTGGCCACCTCATGCGAAGAGTTGACTCATTGGAAAAGACTCTGATGCTGAGAAGGATTGAGTGCAGGAGGCGAAGGGGACGCCAGAGGTTGAGATGGCTAGATGGCATCATGGACTCAATGAGCATGAGTCTGAGTGAACTCCAGGAGATGTGATGGACAGGGAGCCCTGGCGTGCTGTCATTCATGGGGTCGCAAAGATTTGGACACGACTGAGTGACTGAACTGAACTGATATTCATCCAATACTTATTATGTCCCAAATATGTTTTTAAATATTATATCATTACATTTACAAAGGATGTTGCTGCTGCTGCTGCTGCTGCTAAGCCGCTTCAGTCGTGTCAGACTCTGTGCGGCCCTATAGAGGGCAGCCCACCAGACTCTGCCGTGCCAGGGATTCTCCAGGCAAGAACACTGGAATGGGTTGCCATTTCCTTCTCCAGAAAGCATGCTGTTCCCATTTTACTTACAAGATAAATGAAGATTAACTGTATTAGATTCTTCGCTGAAGTCCACACAGTTGTTAAATGAAACAGACAGGGCTTGATTTGATCCTGACACTGATGACCTTACTGCAATGATCTATGGTTTGTCATAGGAGAGGGTGTTCTTTCTAAATAGCCTAGCATATAAAAGGGATAAAATTAGCTTCCACTCAATAAATATTGAAATCTAAACTAATTAAACATTTAGATATAAAAAAGAGTAAATTCATCAACATAAAAGGGCTTTGGATGCTATAAATAAGAACAAGGAGAGTCACTATCCAAACTTCCTCCAGAGAAACTTGTAAATTCAGCAAATGGAGTTTCTGAATTTCACTTCCTTTGGCATGTGTATTTGTAAAATAGAATGTGGTCCTACCACACTGTTAGAAATACATATTCATTAAGTTGTCTGCATTGTACTTCCTAATATTTTATTAAATATTACATTCACTCAAAATTCCTTTACTCACATTCTCTAGTCAATCTTTTAAATTTTTCATTTTTCATAAATATATTAACATAAGAAAATATACATTTATTTATACTGATAATGAGTATAATTTGTCATTTGACATTCATATTTTGGCACTCCAATATTGTATATCAGTTTCTTGATTTATGCTTATATGAAATGTGTTTTAATCTCATAAATTCAAGGACCGGGTCACAGATTGTAATAAAAACTAGATGATATGAAGTCATTTGACACAATTTTACCGAGTAATGTTAGGCTGGTGGCATCACCGTTGGCAGCATGTAACTATTTTCTTAGTTTGTAAATTCTTCTGGTCTTAGAAATTTCAATTTAAAGATAATAAATCACATCATAATATTTTCATAAGGAAAATATTCGACTTTATTTTCACTCAGAAACTCAGACACACCAAGGGGATAAGACATGAATATTAATAAGACTATATTAAGGGAATAATACTATAGTTCAACAGTGACTGATGAATTTTAACTTTATGTTGACATCATGACAAGGGTAATGAGATAGTGGAGGGAGTTAGTGGAAAATGCAAGTATGAAAAAATATATTTCTCTAGACAATATAGAAGACTATATTTCACAGATAGAAATTATGAGGCATTAGGCAAATCAGAAATATACTAATAAAATAGTTTTGCTTGTATCATATATTTTTGAATTAGACATACTAGTGAAGTTATTAGCAGTTACATCATTGGTACAATTATTTCCATCTTAAAACTTCTAAAATAGTGATTCTTAGTTTATTTTTTTTTATTTACTCTCCTTAAGAACTCTTACTATTCCTTAAATTCTAATGCTTTAATTCAATAAACTCTAATAACCAACTCTAAACTAAGTAAATATCTTATTTTGATGTGGTATAAAAATAGTAACATTTTTTATATATACATTATCACTTTTAAAAGTTAATGATTCTTATTTTAATAATTTTCTTTGATAATTTCTTTGAAGGTCACTTTTATTACTAAACCTTTTCTTTATGCTTGAGATATTATCTACCCAATCTAGCTATGTACATATATACTTATCTGTGAACTATTATGAAAGATAACTCATCTCGATTATTTTTTTCAAGAGTATACAGGAACTTGGAATTTATTATTTTTGTGCCAAATTGTTTTATTAATTTGGATCTTTCTAAATAAACATGTATAGAATCCTAAGTATTTAGCACTAAATCAGTCTCTTGAAACATAAGAAATGAATACAGTTTCTGAATGTCAATTAACTCATGACCTTGAGTGGAAAGGTGAAGGGTAAAGAAATGTTGCCATTGTGTGATTCTCATTTAAGGAAGATGTTTTGCCAGTGTATACAGGGTTGCATTTAGATTTGGAGAAAGTTTCTGGAAAAGTCTTTTCAGATTTAGTGATATCAGCTAAATCTTGAAACACCAGCACGTGTTAGCAAGAAGCCTAGGGGAGGAGATGACAGTCAGGGAAGGGTAGGCATAGAATCTGTAGCAGAGAAAACACGCACATCTAGGAGAGACTGAAACTTAAATCCACAAGGCTGGAAAGTCAGGAAAGATAAAAACACTGACAATCTGCATGCCATGAATGCTGAAGAGTTTGGATCTTTCACTGAAACAAAGGTGATTTTCAAAAAGGATAATACTTCTGAAAATGGTCAGAATAAAAACTACCATTTTTCGGTAGATCTTACAAGGTATTCACTACCAAACTGACAAAATAAATAAAACTGAAGGCATGTCTCCTCATGAAGAAACTATGACTACTTTAAACAACTTTGGAATTACCTTGTTTATAAATTAATATTTATATTTGGTATAATCATCAAAAAGCACCCCTTTTATATTTTAAAGTAGACTCCACACAAATGTACAAACAAATTTTTGGAGTATTAATTTATAAGGAAATGATAAATCCAAGTAATTTGAAAGCTTTCTAAAATCAGTGTGTTCTCTACATAAACAGATAATTCTATGCCACTAAAATGACAAATCTCTAAAATACTATGGTTTTTACTTAATTTTTAAAAATAAATCTAGATTTTATAATAAAATAGTTATAATAGAATTATTAAGTGTGTCTTATGGTTGTGTGATTTATTAATAGTTATACTGATATTAACAATATTAAAGGTTTAATTGAAGGCTTGCTTTGAGTAAGATAAGCTTAAAGGGACAGGATAATAATAATGTATACATTTAAATCAAGAACAATAATAAGTAAAAGGCCTCATATGGTGGCCCACAGCTAAGTTTTGTTGGAGAAAGATTCTTATATTTTAATATTCACATTCTATAGAAGACATTAATCTCTAAAAAATAATAATAAAAATAATTTGATTCTGACTATTGTTATAGGAATGATTTTATGTATTTTCCCTTATCTAACACATTTTAAATAAAATGCTGACAAAGATAACTCTCAAGATCCACACTAGAAAGTGGATGTTGTTATTCCAAAAGGCCACTAGCATGTTCTATGCAATAAACATGCTTCTTGGATTTATATGGTGATAAGACAGCCACCACAGAGTTGTGGGCTACACAGACTCAGTGATACTCACTTCCAGTATCAAAATATGTATTAGTCAAAGTTCTCCAGAGAAGTAGAAGCAGTATGTGTGGATATGTACAGACATACTTCTAGATATCTATCACAGGTTCAGTTCTAGTGCACCTCATTAAACCAATCACACAGATATCACAGGCTTCAGAGCATATATAAAAGTTATGATTATATCATGAAAAGTCAAAGTGTCAGTCACTCAGTTGTGTCCAGCTCTCTACGATCCGATGGACTGTAGCTCACCAGGCTCCACTGTCTGTGGAATTCTCTATGGAAGAATACTGGAGTGGGTTGCCATTCCCTTCTCCAGGGGATCTTCCCAACCCATGGACTAAACCCAGTCTTCTTCCTGACCCAGGGATTGAACCCAGGTCTCCTGCATTGCAGGCAGATTCTTTACTGACTGAGCTATTAGGGGAAGCCCAGATTGATCAGTATGGTGGTTACTAAACACAGGGGTAGTTATAGAAATTTTTAAAAATATGATCCAAATTAAGTTTGCTGCATTGATTGACTCTTCCTTCCTGGAATGGTATCTCTGTGGTGTGCCATGTAGCTTTAATAGCATTTTACCCATGACAGAACATCTTTCAAAAGTGGAGTCTGTCCTTTCAGACTCTGCCACTGCTTTATTGACCTAGTATTTGTAACACTCTAAATCCTTTGTTGTCCTTTCAACAAATTTTACAATATCTTCATCAGGATTCCATCTCAGGAACCACTTTCTTGGCTTCTCCGTATGAAGCAACTCCTCATCCATTAAAGTTTTATCATGAGTTGGTAGCAATTCAGTTACATCTTCAGGTTCTGTTGCTAATTCTAGGTTTTTTGCTGTTTCCACCATATCTGCAGTTACTTCCTCCGCTAAAGTCCTCGACCCTTCTAAGTCATCCATAAGGGCTGGAATCAACTTCTTCTGGATTCCTGTTAACCTTACTTGAATCTCTTCCAATGAATCACAGATGTTCTTCATGGCACCTACAATGGTGAGTCCCTTCCAGAAGGTTTTCAATTCACTTGACCATCAGAGGGCTCACTCACTATCTATATGGTTACAGTCTTATTATCTAGACTAAATGTATTTCTTAGATAATAAGACTTGACATTACTTCTTGATTCCTGGGCTGAAGAATGAATATTGTTTTAGTAGGCATGAATAAATTAATCTTTTATACATCTACACCAGAGTTCTTGGGTGACCAAATGTATTGCTGATAAGCAGTAATATTTTGAAAAGAATCTTTTTTTTAAATTTTTTTTTTTTGAGTGGCAAATCTCAGAAATGAGCTTAAAAATTCAGTAAATCATGTTGTAAACAGATGGTCTGTCATCCAGGCTTTATTGTTTCATTTATAGAACACAAACAGAAAATTCAACATAATTCTTGAGGGCCCTAGGATTTTCACAATAATAAAATAGCATTAAACTTAGAATTGCCAGCTACATTAGCCCCTAACAAAAGAGTCACTCCGACCTTTTAATTTTTGAAGTTTTGACTTCTCCCCTTAAGCTATGAAACTTCTACAAGTGTCTTCAAATAGTAGGCTGTATCATACACTCTGAATGCAAAAGTAGGAAATAAAAAATACCTGGAGTAACAGTCAAGTTCGGCCTTGGAGTACATAATGAAGCAGGGCAAAGGTTAAGAGTTTTTCCAAGAGAATGCACTGGTCATAGCAGATATCCTTTTCCAACAACACAAGAGAAGACTCTACACATGGACCTCACCGGATGGTCAATCCAAAATCAGATTGATTATATTCTTTGCAGTAAAAGATGGAGACATTCTATACAGTCAGCAAAAGGAAGACTGGGAGCTGACTGTGGCTCATATCATGAACTCTCTGCCAAATTCAGACTTAAATTGAGAAAGTAGTTAAAAGTACTAGTCCATTCAGATATGACCTAAATCAAATCTTTTACAATTATACAGTGGAAGTGACAAATTCAAGGGATTAGATCTGATAGAGTGCCTGAAGACTTATGGATGGAAGTTTGTGACACTGTACAGGAGGCAATGATCAAGACCATCCATAAGAAAATGAAATTCAAAATTGTTGTCTGAGAGGGCCTTACAAATAGCTGTGAAAAGAAGAGAAGTGAAAGACAAAGAGGACAAGGAAAGAAATACCTATTTGAATGCAGAGTTCCAAACAATAGCAAGGTGAGATAAGAAATCCTTCCTCAGTGATCAATGCAAAGAAATAGAAGAAATCAATAGAATGGGAAATTCTAGAGATCACTTCAAGAAAATTAGACATACCAAGGAAAGATTTCATACAGAGATGGACACGAAAAAGGGCAGAAACAATATGAACCTAGCAGAAGCAGAAGATATTAAGAAGAGGTGGCAAGAATACACAGAAGAATTATGCAAAAGAGATTCTCATGACCCAGATAATCATGACGGTGTGATCCCTCACCTAGAGCTGGACGTCCTGGAATGCGAAGTCAAGTGGGCCTTAATAAGCATCACTATGAACAAAGCTAGTGGAGCTGATGGAATTCCAGTTGAGCTATTTCAGACCCTAAAAGATGATCTATGAAAGTGCTACACTCAATATGCCAGCCAATTTGGAAAACTCAGCAGTGGCCACAAGATAGGAAAAAGTCAGTTTTCATTTTAATCCCAAAGAAAGACAATGTGAAAGAATGCTCAAACTAACACACAATTGCACTCATCTCACACGCTAGCAAAGTAATGCTCAAAATTCTACAAGCCAGGCTTCAATGGTATGTGAACCATGAAGTTCCAAATGTTCAGCTGGATTTAGAACAGGCAGGGGAATCAGAGATCAAGCTGCCAAGATCTGTTGGATTATCAAAAAACAAAGTTCGTTTCAGAAAAACATCTATTTCTGCTTTATAGACTATGTCAAAGCCTTTGACTATGTGGATCACAACAAATCATGGAACATTCTGAAAGAGATGGGAATACCAGATCACCTGACCTGCCTCCTGAGAAATCTGTATGCAGGTCAAGGAGCAACAGTTAGAATTGGACATGGAACAATAGATTGTTTCCAAATCAGGAAAGGAGTACATCAAGGCTGTATATTGTCACACTGCTTACTTAACTTATATGTGGAGTACATCATGAGAAATGCTGGACTGGAAGAAGTACAAGCTGGAATCAAGATTGCTGGGAGAAATATCAATAACCTCAGATATGCAGATGACACCAGCCTTATGGTAGAAAGCAAAGAGGAACTGAAGAGCCTCTTGATGAAAGTGAAAGAGGAGACTGAAATTGTTGGCTTAAAGCTCAACATTCAGAAACCTAAGATCATGGCATATGGTCCCATGGCAAATAGATGAGGAAACAGTGGAAATAGTGACAGACTTTATTTTTGGGGGCTCCAAAATCACTGCAGGTGATGACTACAGCCATGAGGAGAGGAAGAACATGGGAAACAGCTGGTGGGTGGAGTGATCAGAACACATACATTTATCAGTGAAGCTTGCTGTTTCACATGGGCACAGTCCAAGTTGCTCATTACAACAGTAACAACAATTTCAACAGTAACAACAGAGACTGTTGATCACAGATCACCATAACAAATACAATCATAATAAAGTTTGAAATATTTTGGAAATTAACAAATATGACACAGAGACATTAAGTGAACAAATGCTCTCAGGAAAATAGTGCACATGCAGAGTTGCCATACACCTTCAACTTGTACAAATCACAGTATCTGTGAAACACAATAAAATGAAGTGCATGTATGCTTATGTGTTTCTGTGTGTGCATTGGATTGATATATGTATATGCATATGGGGCTCGCAGGTGGTACTAGTGGTAACCCACCTTCCAATGCAGGAGACATAGAGACACCAGTTCAATATTTAGGTTGCGATGATCCCGTGGAGGAAGGCATGGTAACCCACTCCAATATTCTTGCCTGGAGAATCCCCATGGAGAGAGGAGCCTTGGGGTGGTAGGGGGTTATAGTCCACAGGATTACACAGAGTTGGTCACAACTGAAGTAACTGGGTACGCACACATGTATATATACTGCACACACACACACACATATATATAAAGATATTACTATCTTTTTATATATAAAAAGATAGTTGACTCATGCAATTATGGTGGCTCAGAAGCCCAGCTTGTCCTCTGTAAGCTGAAGACTCAGAAAAGCTGGTGATGCAATTCCAATCCAACTCCAAAGGCCTGAGAACCAGGAGAATCTAAGGTGTAAGTCTTAGTTTGAGGGCAGAAGAAAAAAGATATATGTCCAGAGAAATAAGTCAGGCAGAAAGTAAATGCTCTCTCCTTCTGTCTTTTTGTTCTACTCAGATCCTCAGGGAACTATAATTTACTTTGTATGCCAATTTAAATGCTAATCTCGTCTGGAAACATCCTCACAGACACACCCAGATATAATGCCCAACCAAATACCTGGGCACTCCTTATCCCATCAAGTCCATGCATTTAATAAACAACCAGGAGTATGAAAGTGATATGTTAAGATGACTTTTGTTTAAAAGGCATATATCTTTTATCAAGTAAGAAATTTACAAGCATAAACACAAGTGTACAAAGGATTATTTTGAGGTGGGTTTTTTTTTGTTTGTTTGTTTGTTTTTTTTTTTAGACTAGAGGAACATCACCTTTCCTGAAGATTTTCATAGCGTTTCTTTTAGCAGCATTGAGACAAAAGATATCTGTTAATTCCTTTGAATCTGGGATTGTGCTTGAAATTTATCCCCAGAGTACACTCCTCTGTAGCATCACCTTCTATACACATGGCAAACAATAACTACTTCTATGCTACTCCTCTCTTCTTTCAATTTACTCAGCTTCATCCTTCAACTTACTTGGTCAAAAGTAGTAACTTGCATTGCTTTTAAATGTTGAACTTTCTGTTTTGTAACATATTTATGTAGTCTTCTGTCATTTCCCATGCTATAACATGGTATGATGTTTATGGTACAGTGTGCAAACTGAATGTGTTAAAGCTTTCCAGCCAAATATTTATTAACAATTCATATTAATCAATGATCAGGAAAAAATGTTTTAAGTACTTTACGTAAAAACTGCTACCAGGTGCTTTACTGTTTTTAATTATATTTTAGGGAATTAGTTGGAGATTTTAGCCTAATGTGAAATTCATAATAAATGTCCCATTAACAAAACTGCGAAATAGACAATCTGATGCCATTTGGTAGCAAAATTACTACTTTTCAATAATGTATTTCTGAAGTTATGTGGGAGACACATTTATGTCTATGCCAGGAAACCTGTTATTTTTATTGACACACTAATGGTCCTTTATTACATATAAGATTTTGAGCAAGGGAATAAAATGGTCCAATTTTCATTTTTAAAAGACATGCACTCCCTTGAAACCTTTCAAGAAACAAGATTTTATATGTATAATTTACAATGATGGTGAAGTATTTTTATTGCACTTTTAGTAGATGTTCTGTACATAAAGCATGAAATGGTTCATGTTCAAACACTATAATTCAGAAGCAATAATAATATAAACATTTAAATAAAAAAGATTGATCATTACAAAGATATTATTTTGAATACTATTTTCTACTGATCAGTGCATTTTCATTTTATTGCTGGCAATAGTAAAACTTTATTTCAGACTTCCAAAAGAAAATACTTGTCTCTGAGGTATATTACAGTTTCACATCTGCTTATTTATTCCCCTTTTCTTTCTGGAACTTGAAATAAATGCTGTTGAAATACACAACTAAAAATATTTGTCAGGTATTTGTTATAGAATAAAATTTTCTTAGTGTCTCTTAGCTCATTCTATAAACAATATTCATTTTAATAACTCAAATTTTTTCATTATTTTTTGTCTGCTTTCTAAGCCAAAATATCTCTATATTGTAAAATACAGTTTCATACTGTATCTCACCCCAGGCTTTCCATCCTCCTCCAAATTCTCTATATCAACCATTTATTCATTCTATTATGCATATTTATTAATTAATGATATTTTCCTTCAAGAGCAAAATAGTCTAAAAGTACAAGATTTCATGCATGTACTTCAGTCGTGTCCAACTCTTTGCAACCCCATGAACTGTAGCCCTCAGACTCCTCTGTACAGTACTTGTAATCAAATAATTTATTAGTAATATGGAAACTTTTAAAAAATATATTTGCATCAAAATCTTCTCTAAAGAAAATGAAACAAGACAAAGTAAAATAAGACAAAACGAAAAACAAACTCGATCAGTTGTAGTGAGTAACCCAACTCCAGAAAGGGTCAGATGATTGCTTTGCTAATATTTGGAGTTTCCTTTTGACAAGTCACATATGCAAGATGAAGTTGTCAGTTGAATTAGCAGGGCAATGGCAGCTATTATTTCAGTGACTCTGTGTAAAGAGGGAACATGTCTGAGTTAGCTATATCAAAGCCAGAATTAGGGAAGTGCTGATTTTTATGTTCTGTATAGTCCACTTGATAAATCATACCTGTCTTAAAATATCCCTTTGTTGGTTATTTGAGGTGTGTGAACTTTTATTTATTTTTGTTTTTGTTTTGTACTTTAAATATGAATCGAAGTGTTATGCCTCATTTCAAAGAGACTCAAAGCAAGCACTTGCCCCGTGTATCAATTCCATTATTATGCCTGCAGTTCTATTGAAAAATACAAAATGTGAAAGCGAAGGGTTAAGTATTGAGGTATCATAGTGATGTTGACAAAGAGAGAAAAGTTTTATTGAGATATAATTGACATATACTATATGTTTAAGGTGTATAGCACAACAATTTGACTGACTTACATCATTGGAGAAGGCAAATGGCACCCCACTCCAGCACTCTTGCCTGGAAAATCCCATGGACAGAGGAGCCTGGTAGGCTGCAGTCCATGGGTCGCTAAGAGTCAGACACGACTGAGCGACTTCACTCACTATATCATTAAATGATTACCATAATAAGTTTAGTGGACATTCACCATCTCATATAGATACACAAAAAAATAGGGAAAAAAAATGTTTTCCCTTGTGATGAGATTCATCTATCCCATTAGTCATTTCTTTTTATTCCTGAGTGGCATTCTGTTGTACAGATGTAGTACACTGTGTTGACCTATTCACCAGTTGGTAGATCTTTGAGTTGTTTTTAGTTTTCGGTGTTAAGATAAAAAGCAATTATAAACATTTTCACAGAGGTCTTTGTAGTCAGTAAATAATAATATGAAGGTAATTTAAATTAAATATGCTCTGTTTTATGTTGTTAAAAACAGGTAATCATTTTAAAAAGGCTACACTTTAAAAGGAAGTCAGTTAATGGTATTTCAATCTTAAGTCTCATGTCTTAATCTGAGATCTCTATGTTCAAGTTGAAAACATTTGGGTAATTCTTTAAGTTTTATGAGTCAGAGACAACTGAAGTGACTTAGCATGCATGTGTGAAACTTTGAATGGGAGTTAAAGACTGTGACCACATTATTTCCAGTGCTTGTTGTCCATATTACAAATTTCTGTCTTAAAAGTAATTTTGGCTTTGGAGAAATATCATGCTAAACCAGATGGCAGAAGAAAGGAAACACTTTCTCATAGAATAATTTTCGGACTATCAATAAAAGCTGTCTAGTTAATGACCAGGTATTAAGCCAAACCCGCCTGGCACAAGGTCATTCAATATCCTTTCCAGCTCAACTTGTTTTGGTCGACTAGTTTAAATACACTTCTATGGAGAAATAGTCCTGTGAAAGTGAGCGGAAAATAAACTAGCAAATAAAAGACAATCAATCTGAAAGTGTAGCCACTTTCTAGATTGAATCTTTTTCTGCAAATTTTCTAAATGTGATGAAAGATTGTTAACACACACACAAAAAACAAAGTCTACATGGTTAAAATAATGAATGGACCAGAGTTTAATCAACTGCTAGAAATTGGTTTTCTTAAATGGCTTCTATTTTGCTCCCAGAAAATTACAATCCAAATATCAAATTTAGACTCTTTTAATGTTTACCTCTATAGTGATGAAGACTATGAAAATAGCAGTAAGTAGACATTAAGTGAGAGAAAACAAGGTTTCTAGGAAATGGTATCATGGTTTTAATCATAGTAGATTCTCAAGAGCTATGTGGATCTTTATCAACTAACTACAATAAAATATCTTTCATGTAGCTTTCTGCCACTAATAACAGCAGAATCAGTAGACAGTAATGGGGGCCTCATTTTTAATGTGTGAGAAACTTCTTTGCTGGCCAATATGTTTAATTGAAAAGTCAATCTTGGGTATTGTAGAAAACCTACCAGTAGATAGATGGATATGTTATCTAACTTTTTATATATTTGGGAGTTAAAGATACATGCAAATTAACTTACTTATTTTAATTCCTACTGGTTTGATAGATTGAATTTATGTGGCTAATTCTTTCTTGCTGTGTTATTGATAATTGCCCTTTTATCACCATCTGGTATCTGTTTGCTCTTTTAGTCCATTGTGCCCACACAATATAATTAGTTAGCTTTGCTTCAGATTGCCCATGGGGGATAAATTTTCATAGAAATCCTACAAAATATTTTTGTCTTTAGAATACAACGTAGGTTTCAGAAAATGTTTGGAATTGTTAGTAAAATTTTGAAATTTAGCAATATATTGGAACTCATTCAAGGAAACCGACTAATCTAGACATTTTAGAGGTATGGTTTGACTCAATAATCTTCCAAATTATTACAAATGACATGTACGTTTGTATGTTCAGAAATGTTTATTTTTTCTTACTTCTCTTAAGAATATATGATTTCAAGTCACCTGTGCACTGAGATTTTTTTTAAAAAATGACTTTAACCTTTGCAGACTGCAGGCTAAAACTTTATTTCTTATGAAATGATTATTATCTGTTATTAATTTCAAAATTCAGGGCAATCAACAATATATTGTTTTCCTCACTTATTAAATATAACCTTTGGAAGACTAAATTTTAGATAGTAATTTTTTAAAAACTATACTACAATTTTTATTGATAAGCATAAGCAATAATGAGAATAAAGGCAGCAATTAAATGAAAGTACCAAATCTAGATACAAAATGATAGAAAAAAACTTGAGAATAGATATTTTGCATAACTGAGTTGAGAATAAATTGGGCTCTGTGTAATTAAGATAGTTTTACTAAACTAGGTATTTGGTAACTAATGGAAGGAAGAAACAGTGGATAGAGTAGACCAAAATGAAAGGAAAACATACATAAACACAAGAAAATGTACTATAAGTTTATAAGGGCTATGAGGACTAGGTTAAGGGCTACCCCCTTCAATGGGCCAAAATCATGCAGTAGTGTGTCATATTTGCATGTAATGGAGAATGAAAAAATTTTTAAATAAATTCTAGTAAATAGATACATTAGTCATACAGATATCTGGTGAACCACAGAATGTGACTATAACTCTGAAAGACTATAAGAAATTGTATAGCATAAAAAGGCCAGTCTTCATATTACAGAAATATGACAAAGGTTTATGATGTTCCCATGAGTTCCAAGACTAGGAAAATTTAATAGTAAAATCAGTGTCTCTCTCTCAGTCTCTCTGGAAATCATTTTAAGCTCATTTAACTACAATTAATAAGGACATTACTATATACTTTTGCTGTTCAGTTGCTCAGTAATGTCCACCTCTGGACTGCAGCATGCCAGCTTCCTTGTCCTTCACAGTCTCCTGGTGTTTGCTCAGACTCATGTCCGTTGAGTCAGTGATCAACCTTCTTGTCCTCTGCTGTCCCCTTCTCCTCTTGCCTTCAATCTTTCCCAGCATCAGGATCTTTTCTAATGAGTCAACTCTTTACATCAGGTGGCCAAATTATTGGAGCTTCAGCTTTATCATCAGTCCTTCCAATGAATATTAAGGGTTGATTTCTTTTAGGATTGACTGGTTTGATATCCTTGTGGTCCAAGGGACTCTCAAGAGTCTTCTCCAAAACCTGTTCAAAGTATCAGTTCTTAAGCGCATTAGTGGTTGGGGCATAGACTTGGATTACTGTGATATTGAATGGTTTGCCTTGGAAATGGACATAGATTATTTTATCATTTTTGATATTGCACCTATGTACTTCATTTAGGACTCTTGTTAATTATGAGGGCCACTCCAGTTCTTCTAAGGTATTCTTGCCTACAGTAGTAGATATAATGGTCATCTGAATTAAATTCGCCTATTCAAGTCCATTAAGTTCACTGATTCACAAAATGTCAAAGATATCATTCTTGCCATCTCTTGTTTGACCAATTCCAATTTACCTTGGGCTTTTATTTTGGATGGGGAAAAATGAAAGTTTTCTTTGTGTAACAGTGAGCTTTATGTTTACCTTTGTAGTTTTAAATTGATAATTTTATATTTAAAAGAGTCTAATATAATTGTAAGCATAATTTAAATAATATGTAATTTATTAGAAAACAAAACCAGAAGTCTTCCATCATTGAACCCTCAGTGTTTATATAAACATCCCAGGTATTACACTGGCAAAATTTAATGTGGAGCTTTGGAAACCTTTTTTCAATATATATTGAATATACAGTATTTCCGTTCACAAGCACACAGACACACATAATGTAAAAATACAGGTTAATTTTTATGTTAAAAGTAATAATCTTTTTATTTTTGCAATCTAACTTCCAAGAATTAATTTCTTCTAGTATATCTATAAGTGTACATATAATATATACACATGGATTAAGAAACACAATGCATTGAATACTTACATACCCACCATGAGTAAAAGCAATTGAACATATCAACATTATTAACCTGCCTATTCTTACCACTAGAAGACATCTTTCCTCTGTTTTGTGTTTCATTTCTTTGTTTATATAATAGTTTAAAATATGTGCATATTGCCTTCAAATATAAATGAAATTAAACTATATGCATTTCTCTATTTTTTCACAATGGTGTATGTAGGTTTTACTTATGCCAATTTAAATAGATTGTGTTAATTTTTCACTGTTATTAAATAGTTATAAAATTTCCATTCTTGTTCTATGATGTGGCACAATTTGGGCGCAACGTTTTCTTTTGAAGCAAGCGTTACAGATCAACCATTTAAAAAAAAAATCCTAAAACTGTAGGACTTTGGTAAGAGTGGGTGGGGGTATTTTTTTAAATTACTATTTCTACATTTATTGGCTACCAATTACATTTTCTATTTCTTCTTTTATTTTGCATTTTACATTTTTTCTAAGTACTATTTTATAAATTGCTACACTTTAAAATATTTTTTACTGTTCAAAATTTCTTTTGCCCAAAATTATTCCAACATTTCAATTTTTTTGATCTTATACTCTGCATTTAAAATTAGTTTTATAAAAGGATCTCTGTAATAATCACTGCTTATATTATGTATATATTACAACATATGCAAAATTTATTCACACATCTAAAATCAAAATCAAGTGAAACTGTATGCCATCAAAATATAATTTGTAAACAAATATATAACTTTAAATATAGAAAGAAGGGGAAATAGGAGTAAACATATTGTGATTTTTAATATCATTAATTATACAGTGCCTTCATTTTTCCACTAAAATCTTTTAAATTCTTACCTATAGAATTGCAACAAAGATTCAATTATTGTTTTGGCAGGGAGAATATGCATAGGTATCTAAATTCTTATTCAAGTCTTAAATAATCTAGACCTGATGCCCAGTTATTACTACCAATTTAATTTCTGTATTTCTTCTTATGGGTCTTCAAAGTTAATTCCTGTATTTCTTGAGTCTTGAGTCTTTTTTCTTTCTTGAATAATGTTTTCAATATAGGAAAAAAATCAGAAGTGTTTGTTCACATAATTGACTGATATTTTGACCGAGCACCCCTTTGACTATGATCACCTATGTTTAGATTTAACTCATGCATTTATTGAAACTGAGATGAATGATGTGAAAGTTAACTTAGCATATGTGTTAAAACAGATTGCTGTCAGTCTTAAAATTCCACATTAAAAATTCTGGAAAGAATGAGATTTCTAATTCTAGAAGAAAAAGTAGATAGTTTTTCTTTATTCTCCCACTATGCACAAAGAAAAGCACCCAAATCCTGCACATTATATATAAAGTAAACACAAGAAGATTCTAAAACATAAAGATTAATTATATTTTAAATATTTTGTTCATGGGTATAAGGGGACTCAAGAAAAAAATAGTGATGGGTTCCCTGGGGTTTCTTTCTGCTTCACATGCCTCAAACTTGGAGATGAAGAAACTGGTAGCCAGGAAAACTAACAAATATACCAAAACACCCCTCCCCCACCAAAGCCTACTCCTTCTAGCTAAAGAATCAGTAAAGAGCCATCCTAGCAAAAACAAAACAAACAAAAACCATAACCTTTAGACTAGCAATCTACTCTACTCCAACCAAACACAGAAGAAACAAATGTGCCTTTTAGCCCACAACAAAAAGTTTGAGTAAGGACCCTAAACACTAACACTGGTCAGGCTGTAGAAAGTTATTTCAACACTCTTGCTGGAGGGGTGTCAGAAAAGACCAAGTAGATGCTGGATTTCATCCCCATTGGGTAGAAAACATTACCAAACAATTTAAGAAGAATCAATATTAATTCTGCACATTCTCTTCCAGTGTATTAGTTGCTCAGTCATGTCTGATTCTTTGTGGTCCCATAGACTGTAGCCTGCCAGGCTCTTCTGTCCATGTAATTTACCAGGTAAGAATACTGGAGTGGGTAGCCATTCCTTTTTTCAGGTGATTGTCCTGACTCAGGGATCAAACCCACGTCTCCTGCATTGCAGGCAGATTCTTTACCATCTGAGACACCAAAGGAGGGAAAACTCAACTTATTTAAAGAGGCTAGGGTTACCAGGATAACAAAATCAGATCAAGACAGTACAAAAAACAAACCAAATAAAACCTACATATCATTAACCTCCATGAAGGGTGTCACAAAAATTCTTCACTTACTTTTAACAAACAGAATTAGTAATATATAACATGAAGTATGTATCATAAATAAGTGGGCTTTGAATAAATCAATCAATGCAACCAAAATCTTAACAGATTAAAGAAGAAAAATCACATGATTGTTATCAACAGATTAAAAATAAATGGACACAATTCAACACCAATTAATCATGAAACTGTCAGGAAAGTAGGACCAGAGGGAGACTTTCTAAACTTCGTAAAGAGTGCCTATCATCAATCTATAGCCAGCATCTCAAATATTGATGATAGACTGAGAGCTTTCTCTGTGAGTTTGGAAATAGACAAGGAATAAGGATGCTCACTCTCATTCTTACTCAATATACTACTGAAAGTTCCACCAGTGCAATAAGGCAAAGCAAGAAATAAAAGGTATAGGTGCAGGGGGCTATATTCAGTATTTTGAAATAATCTCTCTGTTTCCCTGGTGGCTCAGAGGTTAAAGCATCTGCCTGCAATGGGGAGACCTTGGTTCGATCCCTGGGTCGGGAAGATTCCCTGGAGAAGGAAATGGCAACCTACTCCAGTATTCTTGCCTGGAGAATCCCATGGACCAAGAAGCCTGGTGGGCTACAGTCCATGGGGTCGCAAAGAGTTGGACCCGACTGAGTGACTTAAATTTCACTTTCATTTTCATAATGGAAAATAATCTGAAAAAGAATCCCAAGTAATTTAGAAAAAATAAATATTTCTGTAATTACTAACTGAGTTCAGAAAGGTAGTGGAATACAAACTACACATATGAGAATAGACTATACTTCTACATAGTAGAAATAAACCTATGAACAAAATATTTAAACTATAATATCATTTACAATAACTCAAAAATATGAACACTTTGGTATAAATATATCACAGCATGTTGTGTCCAGCTCTTTTGCAATCTTATGGACTGTGTAGTCTGCAAGTCTCTTCTGTCCATGTGATTACCCAGGTAAGAATACTGGAGTGGGTTGCCATTTCCTTCTCCAGGGGACATTCCTGTTGCAGGGATTGAACTCATATCTGCTGCACTGGCAATCAGATTCTTTACCACTGAACCACCAGCAAAGCCCATGTACATAATTTCTGTGCTGAAAAGTATAAATACAGATGAAAATAATCAATGAATATCTACATAAATGGAAATATATATTACCCTAATTGATACATATATTTGATATAGTTTCCATCAAAATTTAAACACGATTTATATAGATAATAATACAATCATTCTAAAATCCATATGAATGGGAAGAGACTAGAATACTTAAAATAATTTTTAGAAAAAAAATAGAATAAATTGGAAGGGATCAGTCTACCTCTTTTCAAGACATGCTTAACCTTTCATATAGTTCATTATGTACAATGAGCAAGAATTTTGGTGGTGATGTGGTATATAAACATAGATCAGTGGAACACAACAGAAAGTCAACAAATAGATTCATATAAATATATCCAACTGTGCTAGCAAATCTGGAAAACTCAGCAGTGGCCACAGGACTGGAAAAGGTCAGTTTTCATTCCAGTTCCAAAGAAAGGCAATGCCAAAGAATGCTCAAACTACCGCACAATTGCACTCATCTCACATGCTAGTAAAGTAATGCTCAAAATTCTCCAAGCCAGACTTCAGCAATACGTGAACCGTGAACTCCCTGATGTTCAAGCTGGTTTTAGAAAAGGCAGAGGAACCAGAGATAAAATTGCCAACATCCGCTGGATCATGGAAAAAGCAAGAGAGTTCCAGAAAAACATCTATTTCTGCTTTATTGACTATGCCAAAGCCTTTGACTGTGTGGATCACAGTAAACTGTGGAAAATTCTGAAAGAGATGGGAATACCAGACCACCTGACCTGCCTCTTGAGAAATCTGTATGCAGGTCAGGAAGCAACATGGAACAACAGACATGGAACAACAGACTGGTTCCAAATAGGAAAAGGAGTACGTCAAGGCTGTATATTGTCACCCTACTTATTTAACTTATATGCAGAGTACATCATGAGAAACGCTGGGCTGGAAGAAACACAAGCTGGAATCAAGATTGCTGGGAGAAATATCAATCACCTCAGATATGCAGATGACACCACCCTTATGGCAGAAAGTGAAGAGGAGCTAAAAAGCCTCTTGTTGAAAGTGAAAGAGGAGAGTGAAAAAGTTGGCTTAAAGCTCAACATTCAGAAAACGAAGATCATGGCATCTGGCCCCATCACTTCATGGGAAATAGATGGGGAAACAGTAGAAACAGTGTCAGACTTTGTTTTTTTGGGCTCCAAAATCACTGCAGATGGTGACTGCAGCCATGAAATTAAAAGGCGCTTACTCCTTGGAAGAAAAGTTATGACCAACCTAGATAGTATATTCAAAAGCAGAGACATTACTTTGCCGACTAAGGTCCGTCTAGTCAAGGCTATGGTTTTTCCTGTGGTCATGTATGGATGTGAGAGTTGGACTGTGAAGAAGGCTTAGTGCCGAAGAATTGATGCTTTTGAACTGTGGTGTTGGAGAAGACTCTTGAGAGTCCCTTGGACTGCAAGGAGATCCAACCAGTCCATTCTGAAGGGGATCAGCCCTGGGATTTCTTTGGAAGGAATGATGCTAAAACTGAAGCTCCAGTACTTTGGCCACCTCATGCGAAGGGTTGACTCATTGGAAAAGACCCTGATGCTGGGAGGGATTGGGGGCAGGAGGAGAAGGGGACGACCAAGGATGAGATGGCTGGATGGCATCACGGACTCAATGGACGTGAGTCTGGGTGAACTCCGGGAGTTGGTGATGGACAGGGAGGCCTGACGTGCTGCGATTCATGGGGTCACAAAGAGTCGGACACGACTGAGTGACTGAACTGAACTGAACTGATCTCTGATACAGGTGTAAAAGCAATTCAATAGAGGAAGTGCTTTTGGAACAAATGGACATTTATTAACTCAAAGTAGACTATATACTAAATGCAGAATGTAAAGCTACAAAGCTTTTACAAAAAAAAAAAAGTAGAAAACTCTTCAGGATTTAATGCTAGACAAAGACTTCTTAGAGTTGACACCATGGTATAGTTCATAATAGGAAACTTGAAGAAATAGACTTTATCAAAATAAAAGTTTTTTGCTCTGTGAAGTATTAATCAATCAGCTGTGTCCAGCTCTTTGGAACCCTATAGACTTTAGCCCCACACTCTGTGAAGGACCCAGTAAAAAGATAAAAAGAAACTACAGATTGGAGCAAAATATCTTCTGTATACCTTAAAAGTAAAATTAGTATAGAGATTATATAAACCATTCCCAAAACTTTACAATAAAAATTAAAAATCCAACTAAGAAAGAAATAAAAGACAAAAAGAAACATTTTAGCAAAGAGAATATATAGATAACAAATGAAAACATGAAAAGATGTTAAACATCACTAGTCATTAGAGAAATGGAAGTTAAAACCACAATGAATACCACTGAACACTTACCAGAAAGGTTAAAGTAAAACAAAACAAAACAAACAAAAGATAAAAACATCAACAAAATCAAATGCAGGCAAAGGTGCAGAACAACTAGACCACTTATTCCAGGTGGAATGTAAATGGTCTAGTAACTCTGTAAAACAGCTTGGCAATTTCTTAAACTAAACTAAACTGAACTTGCAACTAACATATGTTTCAGCACTTGTAGCCTTGAGCATTTATCCCAGAGAAATTAAAATTTATGTACTTAGCAGCCTTATTTATTACAGTCCCAAACTAGAAACAACACAGATACCTTCAATAGGTGAATAGGTAAAAAAAACTACAGTGCATCCGTAACAAAAGAATTCTTGTTGTTCAGTCACCCAGTCGTGTCTGACTCTTTGCAACCCCATGGACTGCAGCACATCAGGCCTCCCTGTCCCTCACCATCTCCTGGGGTTTGCCCAAGTTCATGTTCATTGCAGCAATTATACTGTCCAGCCATCTCATCCTGTCACCCTCTTCTCCTTCTGCCTTCAATCTTTCCCAGAACTAGGGACTTTTCCAATGAGTCATCTGTTCGCATCAGTTGACCAAAATATTGGAGCTTCAGCTTCAGCATCAGTCCTTCCAGTGAATACTCAGTGTTGATCTCTCTTTAGATTGACTGGTTTGATCTCTTTGCTGTCCAAAGGACTTTCAAGGATCACTTCCTTGTTTTGGTGAAAGAGCTTGCATAACTCAATGAAACTATGAGCCATGCCTTGCAGAGTCACCCAGAATGAATGGGTCATAGCAGAGAGTTCTGACAAAACATTGTCCACTGGATTGGGGAATGGCAAACCACTCTAGTAAACTTCCTGTGAGAACCTCATTAACTGTATAAAACAAACAAACAAACAACAGAATAACTACCCAGTGATAAAAAAGGAAAGAATTATTGTTATATACCACAACCTAGGCCAATCTGCAGAGAATTACGATGGGTGAAAAAAAGCTAGCTCTTAAAAGTTACATATAGTATGTTTCTACTTATATAATATTCTTAAATTGTCAAGATTATAGAAATGGAGAACAAACTAATAGTTAGCAAAGATAAAGGTGGGAGTAGTGGTGGATGAGAAGTAGATGGGCTATAAAAGGACAAAAATGGGGACACTTGCAATGATGGAATTATTTTGTATATTGACTTTAATAGTATCCTGGTTGTGATATTTTACTATAGTTTTTCAGAATGTTTCCATTTATAGATACTGGGTAAAGGGCATAGAGCATCCCTTTGTTATTTTTTACAACTGCCTTTGAAGCTACAGTTATCTCAAAATTCTGCTTTGAAAATGTTTAAGTTTTAAAAAGGCACTTATACTATTTTTCTTGGTGAAGAATGAACTATTTTCAAGACTCAAGTTAAATATTGGTCTTTCTTTACCAAGCTCTCTCTCTCTGATTAGCCATCAGTAATACTGACAATGTTTCCTTTCTGAATCACGGTTAACTTCTTTTGGTTGACATGCCCAGACCTGCCTTAAAATCTAATGACAACAGGGAGAAATGGGATTCCAGAGTATATAAGTAAGGTTAGGTAAACATTTTCTTATTTGGTAGGAAATGGCACCCCACTCCAGTACTCTTGCCTGGAAAATCCCATGGACTGAGGAGCCTGGTAGGCTAAAGTCCATGGGGTCGCAAAGAGTTGGACACGACTGAGCGACTTCACTTCACTTCAGACCTTCAGTACTGACATGGCACCCTTAACAGCTAGTGTAACACAAAGTCTGAGAAAACACTCTGGACACTTCCGTAACGCCAAGTGTCTCTTTTCACACAGTGGCTCTCACCACTTCACACAAGGCTTACCTGCAGGAGCAAATGACAAGGAACTTGAAAGGAGAGCCATGTCAGTCTCTTGTATTTACTGAAAACCCTTTGTACTTCTCTCCTTTGCAGATTGGATTACATAACAAAGTAGACTGCACCTAATCAGTGGTCTTGGTGTTTTTTTTCTGTTCTGTCTTAGTGCTTTTTATTTCCGTTTAGATTTAGCAGTGTTAGTGCTTTTTAAAATACACCATGCCATTTCTATCTAGCCTACCTCACTTATGTGTACTTCCATCACAACACCAACATGTTGCTATTGCTTTTAGTTTTGCAATGTATATTCATATTTGCTGTTATATATAGTGTCAATTCCCTGATAACAAAGACTAATATATTTCATCAAACCTGGGACATATCTTAAAAGTGCCTATGTGTTTTGGAGATTTGGGATAACTGATTTGCCCTATAAGCATTGTGATTTTATTTCCTGCATTGTGAATATTTTAAGAATGAATTACATTCATTTATTTTTCCTCAAATGCTTTGTGTAAACAAAAAATATATATATGTATATATATATTTATACACACATACATGTATATATATAACATATACATATGTACACATATATGAAATAGGGTGTTATACTCTTTTTACTTGGCATTTTTTACTTAATATTTTTACATAACAATATTTATTTTATGAATAAAATCTTCCTCCTCTTTGTTAAGATTACAGAGTACTGTAATTTTTTCAGCGATTCTCCTATAAACAGGTATTTGGTTTGTTTCCAGTGTCTTGTAATTATAAGCAATGTTGTAATGAATTATGTGCATACACATTTTTGTATTGCTGCATATATACAACTTCATGGTAAATTACCAAAAGTGGGGTGTCAGAGTTGCAAGGTAAAGGTACACATATTATGTTAGAATTTTCAAATTTCTTTCCAACATAATTTACCAGTTTTGCATGTCTACCAGCAATAATGAGAGTCTCTTTATCTCCAAATCCTTGCCAAATGAATGTGTTAGCATACTGCAAAATGTTTGCCAATCTCTTCAGGGAGATGTGGCATCACACTGTATTATATATTTGTCTTCTCTAACTGGGAGTGATACTGAATATGTTTTAATATGTTTAAGGGACATTTAAACATATTTTTTGCCAAATTTTAAATGAGGCTTTTAGTAATTTTCACTCTGTATAATACATATTCATAATGAACATATGTAATATTATGAATATATGCACATATATATTCACATACTTATTGTGCACATATATGTAAATTTGTGTATATATTGAAAATAAGTTTATCTCAGTTTGTTGTTGGTGTTTACACACTTAAAATTAAGTTTTGGATTGCATATTTTTAAAAGTTTTATGTAATTAACTTTATCCAAGTGTTTAGCTGCATGGTTAGAACATTTTCTCATATATCAGAATTATAGAGGAATTCATTTTTGTTGTCTTCTAATACTGTATTGTTTCACTTTTTACCTTTATATTCTTGATCCATTTAGAGTTTATTCTATTCCTGTGTATGTGTATTGTTCATTTCTTTTATTTTTCTCAGAAAAAAAGTAAAAATAGAAAACTCTGATTTGAAAAAACATTAAAAAAATCTATAGTCACAGTCCCCAAGGAAATCATTTAATATAATAGATTGGAAGAGTCAAAGCTATGTTTTTTTTTACCATTATTCATGTATGGATGTTGCAAGTTGGCTGAGCACTGAAGAACTGATGCTCATTTTGAAATATAGTGCTGGAGAAGACTTTTGAGAGTCCTTTGGACAGCAAGAAGATCAAACTAGCCAATCCTAAAGGAAATCAACCCTGAATATTCACTGGAAGGATTGATGATGAAGTTGAAACTACAATAATTTGGCCACCTGATGTGAAGAGCCAACTCACTGGAAAAGATCATGATGCTGAGAAAGACTGAGGGCAGGAGGAGAAGGGGACAACAGAGGATGAGATGGTTGGATGGCATCACCCACTCGATCAACATGAGTTTAAGCAAGCCTCGGGAGATAGTAAAAGACAGGGAAGCTTGGTGTGCTGCAGTCCATGGGGTCGCAAAGAGTCGGGCGCAACTTAGAAACTGAACAACAGCAATACATTCTGTAGGACAGTTTGGGCGTGTGCATGTATCCTTTGTGCCTATTTAACTATTTCTTGATTTTGGTGGTTCAGATGGTAAAGAATCTGCCTGCAATGCAGGAAACATAGGTTTGATCTCTGGGTCAGAAAGATCCCTTGGGAAGGGAATGGCTGCCTACTCCAGTATTCTTGCCTGAAATTTTCCATGGACAGTGTCCATGGGGTCGCAAAGAGTCGGGCGCAACTTAGAAACTGAACAACAGCAATACATTCTGTAGGACAGTTTGGGCGTGTGCATGTATCCTTTGTGCCTATTTAACTATTTCTTGATTTTGGTGGTTCAGATGGTAAAGAATCTGCCTGCAATGCAGGAAACATAGGTTTGATCTCTGGGTCAGAAAGATCCCTTGGGAAGGGAATGGCTGCCTACTCCAGTATTCTTGCCTGAAATTTTCCATGGACAGAGGAGCCAGGTGGAGAGTAAGACATGACTGAGTGACTAACACTTTCACTTTCAATTTTACCACGTTCCTATGGAAACATATTTCAAGGCGTGAATAACATTACATTATTATTGTCTACTACTATTTATACCTATTTATTCCAATTAAGATAATTAGAAGTGTACAATAATTGTCTTTCTTTAATACTAAAAATATTTTTAAAAGATCATCTTTACATAGAGATTTATATATACATATATGTCATTAAAATAATAAAGAAAATTAACCTTTAATTATATGAAAAATATATAATTTTAAAATGTCTTGCTTAAAAAATAACAAAATTATTACATTTATTGACACTGGGTATTATATTTATTGGAATTTAGGAGGGAGATATTACTCAATTTCCTATGAAGGTGACTGAACATAATCTATGTCAATTTTTGCTTGGGAAAAGGTCATATTCCTCAGCCAAATTTTAAATGGGTTGAAATCTACTCAGTGTATTCTAATGTTAGCCAATTATCTTACTGGAATTCTTGTACTTAGGCATATAGAAACCATTATAATGTGAGTAGAGAAATGATTGCATTAAGCAGTATAAGTCAACACAGTGGGAGTAAAAGAAGCAGTAAAAGTAAAGTACTAAAATATTAATATAATGAGAGATATGACAAAACCCTATATATGTGGCAATTGTATTAACAGAATGCCTAATCTGAGGTCACTCATCATCAGTGTTTTAAGTTTTGAAAACTTTTTCAGCATACTGAAAGATATGTGTAACAATGTATAAAGACATAAAAGTGTATACCATCTATTCAAAAAATGCAGGATGCCTTTACTTTTAATTGTGGAGCAAATGAATAAATGCTAATTATATAGTATTCAATTTAGATTTCTTAATTCTAGCTTATTTCTAAGTTTAGTGAGTACTAGTATGAGAATAGATTGACAAAGTAAAATATTTTTTATTGCCTCCACTTAATAAATACTGAATACTCAAAATTTAGATATAAATGTAAGAGAAAGACTAACATTTTTTCCTAATTTTTTTTCTTCTGGCCTTTTATAAACAATCATTCATCTATAAAACTTATTGGTAAGCATTTCTGATTCATAAACTGATTTTTAAATCATCAGGTAAAAGAGAAGGAGATGATTAGGTAGCAGTTGTGTTAACAGAGTATAAATATGTATCTTCTAACTTCAGTGAATATTACAAATTGAATGCCTACACATTTGAGCAAAAATAATATTGTCTTTTCACTGTCAAAGTACAATATTTTAAATATCTTAACCAAAAATGCTGGAAACCTGGGTTTGATCTCTGGGTCGGGAAGATCCCCAGGCAAAGGGGATGGGTACCCACTCCAGTATTTGCCTGGAGAATCCCATGAACAAAGAAGCTTGGCAGGCTACAGTGCATGGGGTCACAAAGAGTTGGACACAAGTGGGTAACTAAGCATACACATACATAACTAAGAATATAATTTACTTCCATTTCTGATCATTCCATAATTTTAGAAATGGCAGTACAAAGTTACAAAATGTAGGTTACGAAGTCTCAAAGATACTGCCAAGATTTGTAGTGAGTTTCAGTTGACATTCCATCAATTTGAATATATCACCTCCTCAAGATCCTAATAAAATCATAGAAAAATAAATTCACAAAGGTATTGACCTACTACAATGAACAATATTGGAAAATATCATTAGTTCATATATGACTTCAAAGATTGCTTAACATGGGAAATCAGATGACTCAATAATGACTGGTGTAGTAATTTAAAGAAGTTAAGCCAAATTTATGTATATGAGAGTCACAGTCATGGAGCAAGCCAAATTCTATAAAATCTGAAGGCATGTAGTCTCAAAATCAAGCAAAACAGAGAACAACAGGAAATAGAGTTTGTAAGAAGGAATGGGCTGAAAATTTTCTTGTACATTATCACTTCATTCACCTTCCTGCTTAGAATGACCTGATACCAGTATTGTATTTTCTACAGGTCAAAAGGAAGTGTTCTTTCTGTCAATTGGATAAGTAATCTTGAGAAATAAAGAAACAACCTTGGTGGGTAATGAGATCAACAGAGAAAATCTTAAACTCCTGGACAATATAGAATTCCAAATAAAAGGTAGATCTTCACACTCATTTACTCTGTAGAAGGAATCTGAGAACAATTCCAAATTGAGGAGGACAAAGGAAGATTTTCCTACACGCAAGAATGTCTTGCACCTGCCCTATGACATGCCAAAATCAAATGTTCTTAATTTAAAAAAAGCAAAAATATTCCCATTTAACTCATAAGGCAGGTTTATGGATTCAATTAGTTAAAATATTGAACAAAATATGTGTAAGAAAACATTGCAAGGATGTAATGAGTTCATGTAAACAGTTCACTGTTCTTTATTTGCAGTGCCCTCTAATAATTATAACAATAAAAGATGATCCTAAAGGTTTTTGAACCCTTACCGAGGGCCACCTAACTATACTTTCAGTCAACAAGTCTAACCCTTTAACAATGATTACAGCAAATTTCTTTTGCCTTGTCATTAAATATGCTTAGGCAATCAAAATCACCAGATACTTGAGGAGCCCTCATAATATAAAAGAGGAAGATCACAATAATAACAGAAAAAAATAATCACAGAGGAAAACCAACACTAAAAATTAATGACAAGAAAAAGCAAGACCAGAAACAGAGAAGGAAATTTCAAGCTATGCAATAAAATTAGGGTAGATCCTGTTAATGTATATAGTAAATTTCAGCACATTGATAAAAATTAAAAATTAATTATCTAATATTGGATATTCAGTATAGGAGAACTGCATAATAAAAATGATCAATTAATATGAAGATCAAGGAAAAGGGGAAAAAACAACAGAAATGAGAATAAATAGTAAAAGGGTAAACATTGTTAATGAATTTAAAGGCAAATGACTTAACAATATAGTTGAAATTTAAAGATACTCAGAAATATAGAATCAAACTAAATGCTGTCTAAAAGAAGCTCATATACACAATGATTAAAAGTAAAAGGATGGAAAATGATATACCATACAGACTTAACTGTGAGAAAGTTAAATTAATTCGATTAATATGAGACCAAAAAACTGCACGAGTGTGAATAGTATCAGTAGTAGTTAACTCTCAAAAGGAATATTTAGAAGTGTACCATGAAGTAGGGAGGGAATTTGACTAGAAAAATGGTAAGGCAGGGTTCTATCTATTATGAACCTTTCTTACTCTTTGATTCTTTCTGATTATGAATATATATTACATTAATAAAAATAGAAAAATGTATATATTAAAGTTTATTAGAAGAAATTTCCAGGATTAGTATATTTAGAGATCTGAAGGCAATTTAGTGAAGAAACGGTTGGAAAATTCATGTTTATAGTTAGCAGTAGTGGTAAGAAGGATTTTTTTTTAATTTGCATTAGTTTTGTGTAGTAGGTTAAAGCGTCTGCTTCCGATGCGGGAGACCTGGGTTCGATCCCTGGGTTGGGAAGATCCTCTGGAGAAGGAAATGGCAATCCACTCCAGTATTCTTGCCTGGAGAATCCCATGGACTGAGAAGCCTAGTCGGTTACAGTCCACGGGGTTGCAAAGAGTCAGACACGACTGAGCGACTTCACCACCACCACAGCAGTCATGGTGTAGTATATGTTTTTTAAACATAGATATGTTGTATTAATAACTTAAAATTCATATAGTTATTTTCTTTCTGGTAGAAATATGCTAGAAAACTACTAGGAAGTACACTATCCACCATCAGTTCAGTTCAGTCGCGCAGTCGTGTCCGACTCTGCGACCCCATGAATCCCAGCACGCCAGGCCTCCCTGTCCATCACCAACTCCCGGAGTTCACTCAGACTCACGTCCATTGAGTCCATGATGCCATCCAGCCATCTCATCCTCGGTCGTCCCTTTCTCCTCCTGCCCCCAATCCCTCCCAGCATCAGGGTCTTTTCCAATGAGTCAACTCTTCGCATGAGGTGGCCAAAGTACTGGAGCTTCAGTTTTAGCATCATTCCTTCCAAAGAAATCCCAGGGTTGATCTCCTTCAGAATGGACTGGTTGGACCTCCTTGCAGTCCAAGGGACTCTCAAGAGTCTTCTCCAATACCACAGTTCAAAAGCATCAATTCTTCAGCGCTCAGCCTTCTTCACAGTCCAACTCTCACATCCATACATGACCACAGGAAAAACCATAGCCTTGACTAGAC
>SJXQ01008091.1:0-20876 GCA_006408695.1 Aepyceros melampus | reverse complement strand
ATTTGGAACCAGTCTGTTGTTCCATGTCCAGTTCTAACTGTTGCTTCCTGACCTGCATACAGATTTCTCAAGAGGCAGGTCAGGTGGTCTGGTATT
Source organism: Aepyceros melampus (assembly GCA_006408695.1). Taxonomy (NCBI): domain Eukaryota; kingdom Metazoa; phylum Chordata; class Mammalia; order Artiodactyla; family Bovidae; genus Aepyceros; species Aepyceros melampus. Next base: position 20,780 of record SJXQ01008091.1, on the reverse strand, counting down.
CCCATCTCTTTCAGAATTTTCCACAGTTTACTGTGATCCACACAGTCAAAGGCTTTGGCATAGTCAATAAAGCAGAAATAGATGTTTTTCTGGAACTCTCTTGCTTTTTCCATGATCCAGCGGATGTTGGCAATTTGATCTCTGGTTCCTCTGCCTTTTCTAAAACCAGCTTGAACATCAGGGAGTTCACAGGTCATGTATTGCTGAAGTCTGGCTTGGAGAATTTTGAGCATTACTTGACTAGCATGTGAGATGAGTGCAACTGTGCGGTAGTTTGAGCATTCTTTGGCATTGCCTTTCTTTGGAATTGGGATGAAAACTGACCTTTTCCAGTCCTGTGGCCACTGCTGAGTTTTCCAAATTTGCTGGCAATTTGAGTGCAGCATTTTCACAGCATCATCCTTCATGATTTGAAACAGCTCAACTGGAATTCCATCACCTCCACTAGCTTTGTTCACAGTGATGCTTTCTAAGGCCCACTTGACTTCACATTCTAGGATGTCTGGCTCTAGATTAGTCAACACATCATCATGATTATCTGGGTCATGAAGATCTTTTTTGTACAGTTCTTCCGTGTATTCTTGCCACCTGTTCTTAATATCTTCTGCTTCTGCTATCCACCATACTGTCAAGAAAAACTCCTCAAAGGTGTGTTTGTATTGTAAATAGATTTTTAGGAATTGCAGTTTACTTGAAATAATGTTCAATTTGGTTTGTCTGCAACTGAGTACATAGTTTACACATTTTTTTAATGAAATAATCTTTAAAATATGATCCATAACTTAGAGATCATAGTGCCTTGATCAGCAGCTTTCAACAAAGATTCATTGGTTAATAAATGATTGGAAATATAGTAAGTCAGTTATATCATTATATGCATTCAAAGGTAAATTTTGTGTACTTCTGCAAATTTTGTTTCTTTTATATTATTTATTGTAGCTATTGAAGAATGCTGGGGTGGGAAATGGCAACCCATTCCAGTATTATTGCCTGGAAAATTCCAGAGGAGCCTGGAATGGACAGAGGAGACTGGCGGGCTATAGTCCATAGGGTTGAAAGAGTTGGACACAACTGAGTGACTTTCACTTCACATTGAAAAATGAACAAAATAGATAGTGAAGGAACATTTCTCAATTATTTTTCTTTTAAGTTTTAGATCAACAGATAAATTGAATATCTGCAACCTTCCCATAAGAAAATATCTCTGGTGAGTCTTCTATTCAAATATTCTATGAGTTTTTGATAAACCAAGTACAGCCCACTTGTCCATTCCAGTAATAACTGGGTCAATAAGCACTCAAAATTTTTGTCAATTATTATTTGCTGTGGAAAACAAGTGGTGAAATGGAGACCCCTAAAAAGACTATAATGAAGCAAACAAATATTACCATGAACTTTCTAGATAATTGTTTATTATGCCCCTGGTAACATATTGATAAGAGTTTTAACTAATCATTTGTTAGTTGGCTTCATTTTAATATAAATCATGAGGTAAGCTATTATAAATGTGTGCTTGTGTGTTTTACTCTTGAAACATCTGGAGATAATTATTTTCATTCTCAGAAATACTTTCTACAATTTTTCAACTTAATAAACAATTTCATGTCTAATTTCCAATATATTTCTTCCCTGTGTTAATTAAAACTAATAGTAATTTATTAATTCTAATTAATTTTCTTAATAAATTATGAATGCAATTCCTACATTAACTTTCAAAATATTCAAAAACTTTTACTGTTTTTGTGTTTATTTTCTGATTGCTTCTAATTCAAATTTCTGTTGTTTTATTTTAAACTATTTTTTGCTCTTTAGTAATCTTCTACATTTTTATATGATTAAAACTGGAAAACTAATGAAGTGCTTTCTCTTTAAAACCAACTGAAAAACTATGTTGTTTTATTCAAATATGATAAAAACGGTAGCTGACTTTGAAATTGTTCCTAACTTCTGCTTGAAAAAAACCTACCCTTTGGCAGCTGACATTACACCAGGGTGTAGTGAGTGAACTGTAATGAAACCATCACATACGGTGAACAGGCTGTACATGGAGCAGGTACCTAATCTCTTCTAACCCACGTGAACTATTATTTAGATTAAATATTCCCAAGGTCTTTACCCATTTAACACCAACACAGAATCAAAGTTGAGAATAACAGTGGTATTCCTAAGGCCAATATCGAAGATTAGTTCACTTGAGAAGCTGCCACTTGAAGGTTTCCTTCCTACATTTGAGTCTTCACCATTGTGATATGTTCAGAGAACTGTTGAGGATTGCCCTAGCTTTGAGCCTCTTACGGTGTTTTTATATTTTAAAGTGTTCCAGTAGAAGAGCACTACAGTACCCCTGGGAAACAGCTAACATCCTCCACTGCCAAGAACAAGCAATGTGGAAGTATTTAGAGACTTTTTCCTTTTTAAAAAAATTTTATAATTACCAGATTGTGATCCCTCTTAAAAACTTAACAACTTTCCTTAACGCTGTGTCTTGGTATGGAGCCAAATAATTTGAATTGTATTTCAGAAAGACTTATACAAATAAGCATCAAGATACATTCATGCATAGGTATTAACAATAATCTGTTGGTTCCAGATGATTTCATATTTTATTTTCCTTTAATTGACACAAGAAGCAAATCTACCTAAATAAATATTGTGGTGGGCTTACTGATCACTGCCAAGTGAAAAGCTTTTAGTATTGGTCTAAAAACTCTTAATAAAATACAAATGAAAAATAAATCACATAATTGGAACATATTAGCCATTGGGTAGTTACATAATAAACTGATAAAAAAACACACTCATTGAAATATTTGGAATTTGATGTGTCTGTTGAACATAGCAGGCTTTTCTCAACTTCTCTTCATAGTGTATTCATTTCCATAGACTCTGTTATGCAAAATACTAGATAGAACTGAGAAAGGACAGACTCATCAAGAAGGCTTGTGAGTGCTGCCTGCTAAGTCACTTTAGTCCTGTCTGACTCTTTGAGACCCTATGGACTGCAGCCCTCCAGACTTCTCTGTCAATGGGATTTACCAGGCAAGAATACTGGAGTGGATTGCCATTTCCTTCTTCACAGGATCTTCCCGACCCAGGGATCAAACTTACATATCTTACGTCTCCTGAGTGCTACCTTACAAACTTCTATTCCTTCTTATTTCAAAAATGAATGCACATGTTCATACACTTTCTGCTGTTTTATTTCCTTTCTTTCTTGAAAGTGTAGCATCCAAAGTCATTCAAGCCCCAATCTTTTCAAAAATTGCCTTTTCCAGGTCCTTTAGGAGCTGTCCATTCATTTCATTCACATTGTCCATTCACACTGTTAGAAAGATCTTCCTGGACCTATGGCAGCATAATCCCTATGATGACTCATTCCTTTAACTAGGGAGTACTGTTATTTAAAGATATAAGTATAAAAATAGAAATATCTTTTCTGTCTCAACTCCTCTCTTTGTTCAAGTTATCATCATCTTCCCTTTGAATACTGCAACCAGCTTCCTTAAGAGCCTTCATATGCTGCATCATACTTATTTCACCCATTCTTCCTGTCCATTTGCTCAATGTCATCATGTGGTATACATTTCCTCCCATTTAAAGTATTATCTTATTTTTCAGCTTCCTCTATAGCAAAGCTCAAACTCCTTGGATTATTACAGATGATCTTTCAAAGATTAATTCTCAGTTACTGCTTCTATTCATTAGTCTTTCTCTTTCAAAATATACATAAATGATAACCACACTCAAGAAACACAATGGTTTCCAGGCTATCCAATTTACATTACAGTTCTGTTTTCTTGGGCAGGTTGTTTATTTTGATGGAGTATCTTTTTTCCTTTCATTTTTTTCTGGTTAAGTTATTGTACGTTATTTTGAAGTCTGTACAAATAATAGCTCCTGTGTGAAGCAATTTTGCTTTCTTTAGATAACTGGTGATTTCTGTGATTTCACATGAAATCTATATGTGATTCCTCTTACATACTTATCCAGAGGCATGGCAATTATTTTCAAGCAGTTGGTCTCAACAAGGGGCTTAAAATTCAGAAACTATGTTGTAAACAGATGTTTAAGCTTCCCTAGTGGTGGCTCAGTGTTAAAGAATCTGCCTGCCAGTGCAGCAGATGTAAATTCAATCTGTGGCTTGGGAAGATCCCCTAGAAAAGGAAATGGCAACCCATTCTATTATTCTTGCCTGGAACATTCCATGGATAGAGAAGCCTAGGAGACTATAGTCCATGGGGTCTCAAAAGTGTCAAACAAGACTTAGCAACTGAACAACAACAAAACATATTTTCTGTCATCCAGGACTTGTTCTATTTAGCATAATTCTTCAGGATCCTATATATTCAAATGGTAAATGAACACTGTGTTCAACTAAAACTCACCAGGTTTATTCAGATCAGTTCAGTCGTTCAGTCATGTCCGACTCTTTGTGACCCCATGAATTGCAGCACACCAGGCCTCCTTGTCCATCACCAACTCCTAGAGTTCACTCAGACTCAACGTCCATCGAGTCAGTGATGCCATCCAGCCATCTCATCCTCTGCCGTCCCCTTCTCTTCATGCCCCCAATCCTTCCCAGCATCAGAGTCTTTTCCAATGAGTCAACCCTTCACATCAAGTGGCCAAAGTACTGGAGTTTCAGCTTTAGCATCATTTCTTCCAAAGAATACCCAGGACTGATCTCCTTTAGTATGGACTGGTTGGATCTCCTTGCAGTTCAAGGGACTCTCAAGAGTCTTCTCCAACACTACAGTTCAAAAGCATCAATTCTTCAGCTCAGTTTTCTTCAGAGTCCAACTCTCACATCCATACATGACCACAGGAAAAACCATAGCCTTGACTAGATGGACCTTTGGTGGCAAAGTAATGTCTATGCTTTTTTAATATGCTATCTAGGTTGGTCATAACTTTCCTTCCAAGGAGTAAGTGTCTTTTAATTTCATGACTGCAATCACTGTCTGCAGTGATTTTGGAGCCCCCCCCCAAAATAAAGTCTGACACTGTTTCCACTGTTTCCCCATCTATTTCCCACAATGTGATGGGACCAGATGCCATGATCTACATTTTCTGAATGTTGAGCTTTAAGCCAACTTTTTCACTCTCCTCTTTCACTTTCATCAAGAGACTTTTTAATTCCTCTTCATTTTCTGCCATAAGGTGGTGTCATCTGCATATCTGAGGTTATTGATATTTCTCCTGGCAATTTTGATTCCAGCTTGTGCTTCTTCCAGCCCAGCGTTTCTCATAAGCAGGGTGACAATATACAGCCTTGACGTACTCCTTTTCTTATTTGGAACCAGTCTGTTGTTCCATGTCCAGTTATATTAGCCCCTAACAAAAGAGTCAGCCTGTCCTCTGAATCTTTGAAGACTTTCTCGCTATGAAAGCCCTCAATGGCATCTTCTTACAAAAGAAGGCTGTTTTGTTTACATTGAAAATCTGTTGTTTAAAGTAATTACCTACATGGGTTATCTTAGCTTGATCTTCTGGATAATTTGCTGCAGCTCCTACATCAGTACTTATTACTTCACTTGCACTTCTATGTTATGGAGATGGTTTCTTTCCTTAAACCTCATGAATCAACCTCTGCTAGCTTTAGACTTCTTATGCACTTTCCTCATCTCTCTCAGCCTTCAAAAAATTGAAGAGAGTTAGGGCCTTGCTCTGGATTAGGCTTTGGTTTAAGTGATACTGGGGCTTCCCTGGTGGCTCAGAGGTTAAAGCATCCACCCTCAATGCAGGAGATTAGGTTCAATCCCTGGGTCAGGAAGATCCCCTGGAGAAGGAAATGGTAACCCACTCTAGTATTCTTGCCTGGAGAAGCCTGGTACGCTGCAGTCCACGGAGTCGCAAAGAGTTGGACACGACTAAGTGACCACTCACTCACTGTGCCCACAATAGGCTGAAGTCAACGATTTACAGGGAAATTGGAAACAAGAAAGTGGTGGCTCAGAGGTTAAAGCATCTTCCTGGAAAGCGGGAGACCCGAGTTCGATCCCTGGGTCAGGAAGACCTCCTGGAGAAAGAAATGGCAACCCGCTCCAGTACTCTCGCCTGGAGAATCCCATGGACGGAGGAGCCTGGTAGGCTACAGTCCATGGCATCACAAAGAGTCGGACACAACTGAGCAACTTCACACCTTCACACAACTTTAAGTGATATTGTGCCTTATTTGATCTTCTATCCAGACCACTAATCTCCATATCAGCACTAAGGCTGTTTCACTTTGGTATCATTTGTCTGTACACTGGAGCAGCACTTTAAATTTCCTTCTTTTCCTTTGCATTCACAACTTGGCTAACTTGCACAGAGTCTAGCTTTTAACTTATCTCAGCTTTTGACAAAGCAATCCTTTTAACTAAGCTTAATTATTTATAACTTTGACTTAAAGTAAGAGACCTGCAACCCTTTTCTTCAGTTGAACACTTACAGGCCATTGTAGAGTTATCAATTAGCCTAATTTCAATATTAGGTCTCAGCAAGGCCTGAGGAGATGGAGATGAGGAAGAGCTGGTTGAAGAGCAGTCAGAACACACACAACGTTTATTAAGTTCCATGTCTTACATGGCTGTGGTTCATAATGATCTAAATCAATTACAGTAGTAACAACAAAAATCACTGACTACAAATCACCACCACCACCACAATAATATTTGAAATACTGAATTACCAAGATGTGACACAGAGACAGAAAGTAAACAGATACTATTGAAAAGAATGGTTACACATGCTTGACACAGGGTTGCCACAGATCTTCAATGTGTAAAAAGTACAGTATCTGTGAAGTGCAGTGAAGCAAAATACAATAAAATCAGGTATACCTATAAGTCGGCAGGAAGGAACCATTTTTAAGCCTGTCATAAGGCTATATATAAGTTTCTCACCACATGTGTGTACATGTGAGGGTTTTGAGTGGAATTTAAGAGTAAAATTTGGCTCTTACTTTCTTTACAGTGTTTGAATTTCTTAGTTAAAAAGCAAACAGTTTATTTTCAAATCATATATTACATAACATATATACATATATGTATTTTATATAGATTAGAAGTAGATTTACTTTTTTAGACAAAATGCAAGTCTTTATGTTATAGTATGTAAATTTAATGCAATGAGAATTCTGTTATATTTAGACTATTTCTATCATATATTTTTGTGCTTTGCTTTATTTTGTAGTTTAAAAATGTTTCACTATGTGATGTGTTTCTTTGTTTTTCTCCTCTTGCATATATGTATTTTGTTATTTAGAACATTTCTTCATTTTCATTCCAGTGATTATTTTTACAACTGTAAGTTATGTAATAAACTTAATTGCCTAATTTTAAACAGTATCTAAAAATTCCCCATTGTGACTAATTATAGCATTACTAAATCTCTTTTATTCTATTTTGTCTTCAACATTTAATTTTGTTAAATTGTTTAGCTTTTTAATATTAAACATATTGAGATAAACATTTTCAGGTTTAAGTGATATTCTTTGATGGTCAGCTCTAAATGACTTACACAGCATAACTACCTTAAACATAACCTTCATTTATTACCTAACTTTCAATTTTTGGAAAATATATTTTATTTCTAAATATATAGAGAATATAGCAAAGGTATTCTGTCATCACTGCTTGGTATGTTGTGAAGAGTTTATGACAATAGCACTGTCAAATTCAATATATTGAAAATTGACATTCTTTGGCATTCACATGCAAATGATTTGGCAGATGTTGGTCCAGTGTCATCTAGTATTGAATACTGCCATTAGAGGCCACACTGTGCTTCTGCTTATAAATTACTTGGTCTTTGGGTTAGCATCCACTCCAAAGGATTCTTTATTTACATGATCATTTAATGACTGTACTATGTTGTGGCCAATTGTAACAATTTGGGGGTAAATTTTCTTTGGAACTTAGCAGAGCTTTTCAATATGCACTCATGTTTTATTTTAAATATTTTACCTTGTATTTTTTTTTCCCCTTTAAGGACTTCAAGAACAAATATTTGCACTTTCTTTAACTTTCATGTCTATCTGTTTCTCTGATCAATTTTATCTCTTTATTTGTCTTTCTTGGTTCTTGATAGCTTCATTTTAACTTGCTATAAGGGGATTCTCTGGTGGTCCAGTCGTTAAGACTCCACACTTAACATTGCAGGAGGCACAAGTCTGATTCCCGGTCACAGACCTAAGCCCTTTTATGGATCACAGCCTTGTCATGGTGAATGGCTTGCATTAATCAATGAAGCTATGAGCCAAGGCATGCAGGGAAACCTAAGATGGATGGGTCATAGTACAGAGTTCTGACAGAATGTGGTCAACTGGGAAGGAAATGGGAACCCATGGTTCTAGTTTTCTTCAGTGCTCTTGCCTGGAGAACCACATGGACAGTAGGAAAAAGCAAAAAGATATAGACGACAGAAGATGAACCCCCAGGGTTGACAGATATCCAATATGCTACTGGGGAAGAGTGGAGGGCAGGTACTAATATCCCCAGTAAGAATGAAGCAGCTGGGCCAAGGTAGAAACAGTGCTAAGCTGTGGATGTGTCTTGTGGTGTAGTAATGTCTGATGCTGTAAAGAAAAGTACTCCATAGGAACCTTGTGGTTAGGTCCGTGAATCAAGGTAAATTGTACGTGGTCAAACAGGAAATTCAAAGATTAAACACTGACATCTTAGGAATTAGTGAACTCTCTTGCCTGGAGAACCACATGGACAGTAGGAAAAAGCAAAAAGATATAGACGACAGAAGATGAACCCCCAGGGTTGACAGATATCCAATATGCTACTGGGGAAGAGTGGAGGGCAGGTACTAATATCCCCAGTAAGAATGAAGCAGCTGGGCCAAGGTAGAAACAGTGCTAAGCTGTGGATGTGTCTTGTGGTGTAGTAATGTCTGATGCTATAAAGAAAAGTACTCCACAGGAACCTTGTGGTTAGGTCCGTGAATCAAGGTAAATTGTACATGGTCAAACAGGAAATTCCAAGATTAAACACTGACATCTTAGGAATTAGTGAACTAAAATGGATGGGAATGAGCAAATTTAAATCAGATGACCATAGGCAAGAATCTCTTAGAAGAAATGGAGTAGCCCTCATAGTCAACCAAAGAGCCTGAAATGCATTACTTGGGTGAGATCTCAAAAGGACAGAATGATCTTGGTTCATTTCCAAGGCAAACGATTCAGTGTCATAGTAATTCAAATCTATGCTGCTGCTAAGTTGCTACTAAGTCGCTTCAGTCGTGTCCGACTCTGTGCTACCCCATAGATGGCAGCCCAACAGGCTCCCCCGTCCCTGGGATTCTCCAGGCAAAAACACTAGAGTGGGTTGCCATTTCCTTCTCCAATGCATGAAAGTGAAAAGTGAAAGTGAAGTCGCTCTGTCGTGTCTGACTCTTAGCGACCCCATGGACTGCAGCTCACCAGGTTCCTCTGTCCATTGGATTTTTCAGGCAAGAGTACTGGAGTGGCGTGCCATTGCCTTCTCCTCAAATCTGTGCACCAACCACTAATTCTGAAGAAGTTGTAGTCAAATGATTTTATAAAGAGTTACAAGATTTTCTAGAACTAACACCAAAAAGAAGACATCCTTTTCATCATAGGAGATTGGGATTCAAAAGTAAAAAGTCAAGAGATAACTGGAATAACAGGCAAGTTTGGCCTTGGAGTACAAAATGACAGGGTACAGTTTAACAGAGCTTTGTCAAGAAAACACACTGGTCATAAGAAACACCCTTTTCCAAAACTCAAGAGAGAACTCGACATATGCACATAACCAGATGATCAATACAGAAATCAAATTGATTATATTCTTTGCAGCTGAAGATGGAGAAGCTCTATACAGCCAGCAAAAACAAAACCTGGAACTGATTGTGGTTCAGATCATGAATTCCTTATTGCAAAATTCAGGCTTAAGTTGAAGAAGTAGTGAAAACCACTAGGACATTCAGGTATGACCTAAATAAAATCCCTTAATACAATGGAGGTAATGAAGAGATTCAAGGGATTAAATCTGGTAGACAGAGTGCCTGAAGAACTATGGACAGAAGTTTGTAACATTGTACAGGAGACAGTAACCAAAACCATTCCCCAAATAAAGAAATACAAGAAGGCAAATTGATTGTCTAAGGAGGCTTTACAAATAGAAGAGAAAAGAAGAGATGCAAAAAACAAGGGGGAAAGGCAAAGGTACATCCAAGTCAATGCAGAGTTCCATAGACAAGGAAGGAGAGATAAGAAGGCCTTCTTAAATGAACAATGCAAAGAAATAGAGTAAAGCTATAGAATGGAAATATTAGAGATCCCTTCAAGATAATTGGAGAGATCAAGAAACATTTCATGCAAAGATAGGCCCAATAAAGGATAAAAATGGTAAGGACTTAACAGAAGTGGAAGAGACTAAGAAGAGGTGACAAGAATACCTAAAATAACTATAGAAGAAAGGTCTTAATGACCCAGATAACCATAATGGTGTGGTCACTCACTTAGAACCAGACATTCTGGAGTATGAAGTCAAGTGGGCCTTAGGAAACATCAAATTGACACACAATTGAGCTCCCTTCACATACTAGGAAGGTAACACTCAAAATTATTCAAGCTAGGCTTCAACAATACATGAATCAAGAACTTCCATGTGTGCAAACTGATTTAGAAAAGGCAGAGGAACCAGAGGTCAAATTGCCAACATCCATTGGATCATAGAAAATAAGAAGGGGATTCCAGAAGAACATCTATTTCTGCTTCACTGATTATGCTAAAATCTTTTACTGTGTGGATCACAACAAATTGTGGAAAATTCTTAAAGAGATGGGAATGCCAGCTCACCTTACCTGTCTCCTGAGAAACATGTGTGCAGGTCAAGAAACAACAGTTAGAAACTTACATGGATCAACTGACTGGCAAAAAATTGGGAAAGGAGTATGACAAAGCTGTATATTGTCACCTTGCTTATTTAACTTATATGCAAAGTACATCATGCGAAATGCTGGACTGGATGAATCACAATCTGGAGTCAAGATTTCCAGGTGGAATATCAACAACCTCAAATATGCAGATGATACCACTCTAATGGCAGAAAGTGAAGAGGAATCAAAGAGTCTCTTGATGATGGTGAAAAAGAGAGTGAATGGGATGGGTTGAAATTTAATATTCAAAAAACTAAGATCATGACATCCAATCCCATCACTTCATGGCAAATAGATGGGTAAACAGTGGAAGCAGTGAGAAATTTTATTTTCCTGGGCTCCAAAATCACTGTGGATGGTGACTGCCATCATGAAATCAAAAGATGCTTGCTCCTTGGAAGAAAAGCTATGAAAAACATAGTCAGCATATTAAAAAGAAGAGACGTTGCCAACAAAGGTCCATATAATCAAATATATGGTTTTTCCAGTAGCTATGTATGTATGCAAGAGTTGTATGGATGAAAGAGAAGGCTGAACACTGAAGAACTGATGCTTTCAAACAGTGGTGTTGGTGAAGACTTTTGAGATTCCCTTGGACTGCAAGGAGATCAAACCTGTCAATCCAAAAGAAAATCAGTCTTGAATATTCATTGGAAGAACTAATGCTGATGCTGAAGCTTCAACACTTTGGCCACCTGATGTGAAGAGTCAACTCATTGGAGAGGATTCTGATGCTGGGAAAGATTGAGGGTAAGAGGAGAAGGAGGCAACAGAGGATGAGATGGTTAAAAAGCATCACTGACTAAATGGGCATGAGTTTGAGCAAATTCCGGGAAGAAGTGAAGGATAGGGAAGCCTGGTGTCTGCAATCTATGGGGTAGCAAAGAGTAGAACACAACTTAGTAACTGAACAACAACAACCACAGGAGAAGGCGGCAGCAGAGGATGATTGATTAGGTAGCCTCACAGAATCAGTGCTCGTGAATGTGAGTAAACTCTGGGAAACAGGTCTTCCCTGGTGGCTCAGTCGGAAAAGAGTCTGCCTGCAATGAGGGAGACCCAGGTTCAATGCCCGGGTCAGAAAGATCCCCTGGGGAAGAAAATGGCAACCCACTCCAGTATTCTTGCCTGGAAAATCCCATGGACAGAGGAGCCTGGCAGGCTACAGTCCTTGGAGTCACAAAGAGTCAGATGCAACTGAGTGACTAACACTTTCACTTCACTTTCCCTGGGAAATAGGGGAGGACAAAGGAGAGTAGCATGCTACCGTCCTTGGAAACAAACCCCTACTTTATTATTATTATTATTAATTCACAGTGACTGAGTTCTCTCGTTCTCCTTTCAGGTTTGCCTCTAGTGCTATGATGGTACGCATTTTTTTTAGCATCTATCCAGCTCCTCCTACCATGTTTCATCTTTTCTTGTTACTCTGCAATCAGTTCCCTGAAGTCCTGCATCTTGTTCACACTTCTACTTCACAGAGACGATTACTTGATTGATCTGTTTCTTGCTTCTGTTTTTAACCTTTTTGTTCACAATTTTCATCTGCCTCATTACAATAGTTTTCTAGTACATATTCTTCCTGTGCCACATGAATTCAGTTTCCTTGATTCCCCCTTTTTTTTAACTGTTGAATCTGATATAGATTTTATACTTCTGGGAGCCACTCTTCTTTGAGGGAATCTCCTGCCCACTCCATTACTCCCTCTAACAAGTATGTACTCTCCCCATTGTTGCAACCTAGGGAAAATTAGGTTTTGTGTCTCACATTGTGTCTGACTACTTTGCCAAGTATAATTTATAGTTTTTCTGGCTATTTCTGAATCCAAAACAAAGTATCACTATCCCTCAATACCTTTGTCAGTTTCCTCCTTAAAAAAAAAAAGTTCAATGATTTGCACTTCCCTTTGTGAGATTTTAGCCTACATCATAGTTTAGATTTTAACTATTTCCCTGTGTCATTAAACATGGTGTTAAGATTTTCATTTATTATGTTGAATTTTTTTTATAACTTTGCAATTATTTCCAAAATTTAAGTCTGGATTTCTTACTTTCTGTTTGAATCTCTAAACTGAAAGCCTAGGCATCAATTTTAGATTTTTTCATATATAATAAAAGTAATCTCTTTTCATAAAAATCTATGTTTTGACTATGTTAAAATTAGAACCTAATTACAGTAAAATTAATAATTGTGAAAATAAAGTTCTGATTTTATCAAAACATGCAACTATAATTGTTCATTCTGAATTTTACTTTAAAGAGAATGGAAATTGAAACTTTAGCAAATGGATTTCATATTACTTTTCTGTTTGAATCTCTAAACTGAAAGCCTAGGCATCAATTTTAGATTTTTTCATATATAATAAAAGTAATCTCTTTTCATAAAAATCTATGTTTTGACTATGTTAAAATTAGAACCTAATTACAGTAAAATTAATAATTGTGAAAATAAAGTTCTGATTTTATCAAAACATGCAACTATAATTGTTCATTCTGAATTTTACTTTAAAGAGAATGGAAATTGAAACTTTAGCAAATGGATTTCATATTACCTGATTGAATGAGTGTAGCAGTGAATATACTCATTAATATTCCAAGCAAAACAAAACAAATTATCTACATTGTAGGGATGTCCCAGTCCCTCCATTTTATACTATTTAAGAACAAATGTATAGTGCCATGCTAAAATCATTTTCCCAGAAGATGCTGCCTTAAACATTCAGGAAGACAAGGGGACAAAATGAAGGGATATTTTCATATTAATAAGTGAACAGCTAAGTTCGAACTAGTTGTGTGGTCCCAGTTATAACAGAGGATCTCAAAGGTGACTATACCAAAATTATGAACAACTGTAATAAAATGTGGAAAGAGGAAAATCACATACTCTAGGTTTGTGGTTAAATGTGAAGCAATATTCCTGTGAAGAAAAGGCAAGCTTTGGTTCATTCCCAAGCAAGAAGAGAGTGAATACGTTATTCAGATTTAAATGAGATAATGCAAATTAAAAATGTAATGTTAATCATGCATGCATGCATGGATGTGATCATTTGTGTCAGACTCTTTGGACTGTAGTCCACCAGGCTCCTCTGTCCATGGAATTTTCCAGGCAAGAATATTGGAGTGGGTTGCTATTTCTGACTTCAGGGGATCTTCCTGATGCATGGATTGAACTCACATCTCTTTCATTTCCTGTATTAGAAGGAGGGTTCTTTATCAGGGCACTACTTGGGAAGCTGAATGTTAATGATACATTCAAAAAATAACTTTCATTACAATAATGATATAGATAACAGTTATTCATAATATGTTCATATTGTTTTTTCCCTCCACTAATGACTTTAACCATTTCTCATTTAAGATAGCTTAACAGAAAAGAACAGCAAACTGTGAGTTAACTTGAATCTGTTTAACTTATTTAAAATACCAAGTCTTTATGGCATTTGATATTTTAGCTAACAATAGCAACAAATTATTTATACATGCCTAATAATCACAACACATGTATTTGTCTGTGGTCATGAGAAAAATTATAAGCATCTGTCAAAGTTTGGGCATCAGAAGATTAATTTAAATAGTTTTACAATGTCCTCAGTGCAAATAGTTATCTCAATTAATACTGTAATAACTTTTAAGAAAACAGCATATCAGCTAAGAATTTTGGAACCTGTACTGATTTTAATTTTGTTTGAATTTTATACACAAAATTTAATAAATAAAGCATTTAATGTAAATACAATTTACTTGCTTATGCACACATTAAATACTATTCTACAAACACACATGCACACACCATGAATAAATTGACATAGAGTTGGATAATACTGTAAGATCTCATTTTATAACTCATGAAAATCTTAAAGCCACATTACATAAAAAATACTTTCTCTTTCATATAATCTGGTTTTATTTTACAAATGCTTATACATGTTTTATTCCTATTCCACAATTGTGTCAGAGACTTTATTAGTGGCCTGGCTAATAGATGGCCAGGCTGATCCTAAATACTTCTTATCAAGTTGTTAGGATCTATTTGCATGAATGATTTGCAAATGATGAAGAAATTTTGGAGAAAAAATGTTTAAAGCAAACATATCTAGAGTGAACGACAAGAAAGAAAAGAATATGCAAAGAGCATCTTGACATGATCCTATGAGTTTCCAGTTTCATGGAAAGAAAATTTAACATAATTTTGTTGAACACAGAGTGGTCCCAGTGTTATGAGTTTTGAAAGAAACGAATTGTTATTTTTGATTATTTAAATCTTTTGCAGGTTGGTCCAAAGAGGTGACACTAGTCAACATTTCTCCTTTACAAAGTAGTGACAGAACTTGGGAGCACATGGCTTAAGATGATGTAGGAAGAAGCCTGAACTTACTTCCTACTGCTGAAAGATCAAATATATACCAACATATGTACTAATTCTCTCTGAAACGTACTTGAGAGTCAGCTGAATACGTATCTACAAGAATAGAAGGAACATCCATCAAGACAGGTTGGAGAGGAGAGAATTGCTCTTGCAAAAACCCCACCCCTGGCACAGCAGCACATGATGGGGAAAGATCTCACCAGATGGGTGCTTTTCCCAGAGAAGCAAGGAGTGAGTGCCTTGCATCAGGCACCCCAGTCCCTGGGGTTTACACCAAGAGATGAGCCTGTAAATCACCTGGTTTAAAAATCAAGCAGGCTGATATCCAAGAGTCCCAAAGTGACACAGAAAACTGAGACTCTTCCCTCAAAGGGCTCCTGTGCAGCTTCTTTCCCCCAAGACCCAGAAAAAGAACTGTAGTTTAACAAGTACTGAAACAGTATGGAAAAGCAAGTCATCTGTGAATATAAAGGCACTGACTAGTGGAGTGATGTGTGATGGAAACACTGCCTGGAGCTGGAAGCGCAGGCAGATGCCATTGTTGAGCTTCCCACTTAATCTGCTAGCACAAGTGGGCAGGCTTGGATGCATGGATGGGTGATTGCAGCTCTGTCTCCCTACTTTGCTGAAGGCAACAGCTCCAGCCACGGAAGCATTGCCTCACTTCTCAGCTTCACTAGGCAGGCAAGAGTAGGCCTGTAGCATTTTGGCTAAAAACTGGCCTGCTTCCTGGCTAAAAACTGCAAACGCGAAAAACGACAGCACTCCCTGGTGCCCTAGCTGAGGCCCGTATGTGCAGGTGAAGTATTCTGCATTGCTGAAGCCTGCAGGTAGTGCACAATATTAAGTCATTTTCCTAACACATTCCTGAAGTAAGAGAACAAGGGGCTCTCCTGTACTTTCCAGCTCTCTTGCTAAAGCCAGTGTGTGCAAACAGTCCACTCAGAGGACATCAGCTCATCAACTGGCCCTGACTGCAAGGAGCTGCTCTCCTGAGCTCCAAGGAACTGAAACTGGAGAGACGCTTCTCTGTAGAGTGTCACCCCAGGGCACAGTAGAGACAGCAAACTGAAACATATTCCCACTCTTCTTGTGAATAAAGTCTACTTAACTAGCCTGGGGCTTCACCTAGAGGAACAGGCCTCAGGTTTCCCACGGCCTAAAGGCTTAGGGCATACTCCCAGGGTTCATAAGCAAGGAAACATCATCTTTGCACATGCCCTTGACCTCCATACAGCTTGACAAGATTCCCCAGAAACAAGCTTCCACACTCATTAAGAATCCTGATTTTTGCAACTGTCACTCAGGGGACATAGCCAGATCCCCTGGTCTGGAAGATAACAGGGATTATAACTGCAGCCCAAAAAAGACTGTAAATATCCACACACTTAAAAAGCTGCTGCCTGAGAGGTTGGCATCCAAATAGCATGAAACAGGGCTTCCCAGGTGGCTCAGAGGTAAAAATCTACTTACTAAGCAGGAGATGCAAGTTCAACCCCAGGGTTGGGAAGACTCCCCTGGAGAAAGAAATGGCTGGGAAATCCCACAGACAGAGGAGCCTGGCAGGGTGCAGTCCATGGTGTCACAAAGAGTAGGACAAAACTTAGTGACTAAACAACAACAACAAATGTGCTAAGGGAGATTCCTTCCCTTAGAATCCTGGCAGGTTTTGGCACACCCAGCACCCTTTGCAGAATTAGGAGAGGTAAACACCCTGAGAGAAATACCTTAATAAAATGAAGAAGCAGCCTATTTGACAAAGAACTCAAAGTAATTATAATAAAGATGCATATTGGTCACAGGAGAAGAAGAAATGAGTACATTAAAATCTGCAAAAACAGAGATACGAAATCTAAGAAATTACCAAACATAAGTATATTTGCACTAGAAACATACACTAGAGGAATTCAACAGCATAATGGATGAAATAGAAGCACAAATTAGCAAATGCATGGCAAGCAATGGAAAGTGCCCAGACAGAGCAAGGGAATTAAAAGAAGTAATTACAAAAAGGTTAGAATGCCTTAAGGGACCTCCTGGACATCAAGCAGAATAACATCCACATTATAGTGGTCCCAGAGAAGAAGAGGGACAGAAGAAACTAAAAAAATAATGGCTGAAAATGTCCCTAATCTGAGAACGGAAACAGAGATCCAGATCCAGGAAGCCCAGAGAGTTCAAATTTGATGAACACAAAGAGAAACACACTGAGACAGAGTACAAATAAAATTGTAAAATTTAAGGATCAAGAGAGAATCTTAAAAACTGCTAGAGAAAAACATCATATTAAAGGCAAGGAGAGTCTCATAAGTCTATCAGTAGATTTTTAAGAATTGTCATATTAAACTGCTCAAATGAAGAAACTGACAACCACAAATTTTCTTCTCAGCAGGTAATCATTTGGAATTGAAGGAAAGAGTAAGTGTTTTATAGATAAGCAAAAGCTAAAGGAGTTTCTTACCATGAAGTTGGCCTTACAAAACATGTTAAAGGAACTTCTCTAACCTAAAAAGAAAAGGCAATAATTAAGAATAAGAAAACACACACAAGTAAAAATCTCAGCTGAAAAGATAAATAAATAACAAAGGCAATGGCTCAATAACCTATAAAATGAATATAAAGGGTAAGACTCAAAAGTAGTAAAGTTAATTAAAAACAAGATAATTCAGTTCAGTTCAGATCAGTTCAGTCACTCAGTCGTGTCTGACTCTTTGTGACCCCATGAATCACAGCAAGCCAGGCCTCCTTGTCCATCACCAACTCCCGGAGTTCACTCACATTCATGTCCATCAGGTCGGTGATGCCATCTAGCCATCTCATCCTCTGTTGTCCCCTTCTCCTCCTGCCCCCAATTCCTCCTAGCATTAGAGTCTTTTCCAATGAGTCAACTCTTTGCATGAGGTGGCCAAAGTATTGGAGTTTCAGCTTTAGCATCAGTCCTTCCAATGAACACTCAGGACTGAGCTCCTTAGAATGGACTGGTTGAATCTCTTTGCAGTCCAAGGAACCCTCCAGAGTCTTCTCAAAAACCACAGTTCAAAAGCATCAATTCTTTGGTGCTCAGCTTTCTTCACAGTCCAACTCAAATCCGTACATAACCACTGGAAAAAAACATAGCCTTGACTAGATGGACGTTTGTGGAAAAATAATGTCTCTGATTTTGAATATGCAATCTAAGTTGGTCATAACTTTCATTCCAATTAGTCAAGAAAGCAGAAATAGATGTTTTTCTGGAACTCTCTTGCTTTTTCCATGATCCAGCAGATGTTGGCAATTTGATCTCTGGTTCTTCTGCCTTTTCTAAAACCAGCTTGAACATCTCGAAGTTCACAGTTCACATATTGCTGAAGTCTGGCTTGGAGAATTTTGAGCATTACTTTACTAGCATGTGAGATGAGTGCAATTGTGCGGCAGTTTGAGCATTCTTTGGCATTGCCTTTCTTTGGGATTGGAAAGAAAACTGACCTTTTCCAGTCCTGTGGCCACTGCTGAGTTTTCCAAATTTGCTGGCATATTGAGTGCAGCACATTCACAGCATCATCTTTCAGGATTTGAAACAGCTCCACTGGAATTCCATCAGCTCCACTAGCTTTGTTCGTAGTGATGCTTTCTAAGGCCCACTTGACTTCACATTCCAAGATGTTTGGCTCTAGATGAGTGATCACATCATCATGACTATCTGGGTTGTGAAGATCTTTTTTGTACAGTTCTTTCGTATATTCTTGCCACTTCTTCTTAATATCTTGTGCTTCTGTTAGGTCCATACCATTTCTGTCCTTTATCGAGCCCATCTTTGCATGAAATGTTCCCTTGGTATCTCTAATTTTCTTGAAGAGATCTCTAGTCTTCGCCATTCTGTTCTTTTCCTCTATTTCTTTGCACTGATCACTGAAGAAGGCTTTCTTATCTCTTCTTGCTATTCTTTGGAACTCTGCATTCAGATGCTTATATCTTTCCTTTTCTCTCTGAGTTTCTCTATTAGGAAATGTTGTGAAAGATCTGCTTATAATCATGATCAAACTGGCTTCTTGCCACTATATTTTAAGTCCACAGAAGATAATCTTGCCTATTGTTTATTTTACCAAAGCAACCTTATATGTTCAATATTACAGGGTTGTTCCCAAAGTTCATTTGAGTCTTTTGATACTGTCTTACCGATAAACCTGCATGAACTTTTGGGGCAACTCAATATTGCCAAATGGGCTTCCCTGGTGGCTCAGACAGTAAAGAATCTCCCTGTAATGCAGGAGACCCAGGTTTGATCCCTGGGTTGGAAAGATCGCCTGGAGAAGGAAACGGCAACTCACTTCAGCATTCTTGCCTGGAGAATTCCATGGACAGAGGAGTTTGGCAGGCTACAGTCCATGGAGTCGCAAAGAGTCAGATATGACTGAGCAAACAACACACACACATGCACACACACACACACACACAATATTGCCACCTGAGAGAAAAATCTGTCTCTTCAATATATTGATTCATGAAGTTGAAATAAAATTTATTTCCATAAGGAATCTCTGAGTCTGTTCCTCAATTTACTTGGCTCAGTTTCACTTCATATTTCTTCCTATTAACTATGGAGAAAAGAGAGACTTTGGGGACCAAAAGGTAAAGAAAGAGGAGAAGAAAAGAGGGAGGAAAAATAGAATGTAGGGCAGGGAAAAGGGAAGGTGATGTAGAGAGAGGCAGGAAGAGAGAAGTGTAGACCATGGAAGGCAAGCTGAGAGGGAGTGATCATCTTAAAACTGAGGGAGTCATTTCCTAGGCAGATTGGTAAGAAGTCTATGGGTCCTCAAGGAGAGAGGGGTCTAGAATTCTCAAGGAGGAAGAAAGAACAAAGTTTTTTTCCCTCTACATTCCTTAAGATTATATATCCTACCAAACAAGACCAGGAGCTGACTGTGGCTCAGATCAGGAACTCCTTATTACCAAATTCAGACTTAAATTGGAGAAAGTAGGGAAAACCACTAGACCATTCAGGTATGACCTAAATCAAATCCATTGTGATTATACAGTGAAAGTGAGAAATAGATTTAAGGGCCTAGATCTGATAGATAGAGTGCCTGATGAACTATGGAATGAGGTTCATGACATTGTACAGGAGAAAGGGATCAAGACCATCCCCATGGAAAAGAAATGCAAAAAATCAAAATGGCTGTCTGGGAGGCGTTACAAATAGAAATGAAAAGGAGAGAAGTGAAAAGCAAAAGAGAAAAGGAAAGATATAAGTATCTGAATGCAGAGTTCCAAAGAATAGCAAGAATAGATAAGAATAACTTCTTTAGCGATCAATGCAAGGAAATAGAGGAAAACCACAGAATGAGAAAGACTAGAGATCTCTTCAAGAAAATTAGAGACACCAAGGGAACATTTCATGCAAGGATGGTCTCGATAAAGGACAGAAATTGTATGGACCTAACAGAAGCAGAAGATATTAAGAACAGGTGGCAAAAATACACAGAAGAACTGTACAAAAAAGATCTTCATGACCCAGATAATCACGATGGTGTGATCACTCATC
>SJXQ01008090.1:191446-326131 GCA_006408695.1 Aepyceros melampus | reverse complement strand
CTGTGGTCATGTATGGATGTGAGAGTTGGACTGTGAAGAAGGCTGAGCGCAGAAGAATTGATGCTTTTGAAGTGTGGTGTTGGAGAAGACTCTTGAGAGTCCCTTGGACTGCAAGGAGATCCAACCAGTCCATTCTGAAGGAGATCAACCCTGGGATTTTTTGGAAGGAATGATGCTAAAGCTGAAGCTCCACTACTGTGGCTACCTCATCGAAGAGCTGACTAATTGGAAAAGACTCTGATGCTGGGAGGGATTGAGGGCAGGAGGAGAAGGGGATGCCAGAGGATGAGATGGCTGGATGGTGTCACTGACTCCATGGGCATGGGTCTGGATGAACTCCGCGAGTTGGTGATGGACAGGGAGACCTGGCGTGCTGCACTTGGGGTTGCAAAGAGTTGGACATGACTGAGCGAATGAACTGAACTGAATTAAATTTCAATTTCTCTATGAACTCAAACCAAATGTATAAAAGAAGAATGGTTAGCCATTTTAAAGGTGAAAATACAAATTCTCAATCACACTTTAAAATTAAAATATTTTAGTAGAGCCTGAAGTCAGGCAGGTTGAATTCTCCAATTCCATTCTCCTTTCTCAAGATTGCTTTGGCTATTTGAGATTTTTTGTATTTCCATACAAATTGTGAAATTATTTGTTCTCAGTTCAGTTCAGTTGCTGGCATATTGAGTGCAGCAGTTTTACAGCATCAGCTTTCCGGATTTGGAATAACTCAACTGGAATTCCATCACCTCCACTAGCTTTGTTTGTAGTGATGCTTTCTAAGGCCCACTTGTCTTCACATTCCAGGATGTCTGGCTCTAGATGAGTGATCACACCATCATGATTATCCAGGTCATGAAGATCTTTTTTGTACAGTTCTTCTGTGTATTCTTGCCACCTCTTCTTAATATCTTCTGCTTCTGTTAGATCCATACCATTTCTGTCCTTTATTGAGCCCATCTTTGCATGAAATGTTCCCTTGGTATCTCTGATTATTTGTTCTAGCTCTGTGAAAAATACCGTTGGTAGCTTGATAGGGATTGCATCCAATCTATAGATTGCTTTGGTTAGTATACTCATGTTCACTGTATTGATTCTTCTGATCCATGAACACGGTATATTTCTCCATCTATTAGTTTCCTCTTTGATTTCTTCCACCAGTGTTTTATAGCTTTCTATATATAGGTCTTTAGTTTCTTTGCATAGATATATTCCTAAGTATTTTATTCTTTTCTNGTCTGAGTGAACTCCGGGAGTTGGTGATGAACAGGGAAGCCTGGCGTGCTGCGATTCATGGGGTCGCAAAGAGTCAGACATGACTGAGCGACTGAACTGAACTGAACTGCTCCTTGAAAGGAAACTATGACAAACCTAGACAGAATATTAAAAAGCAGAGACATCACATGGCCAACAGAGGTATGCATAGTCAAAGCTGTTTTTTTCCAGTAGTCATGAAAGTTGGACCATAAAGAAGGCTGAGTGATAAAGAATTGATGCTTTCAAATTGTGGTGCTGGAGAAGACTCTTGAAAGTCCCTTTGAGTGCAAGAATATCAAGCCAGTCAATCCTAAAGGGAATTAGAAGGACTGTTGCTGAAGCTGAAGCTCCAATACTTTGGCCACCTGACGTGAAGAGCCAACTCATTGGAATAGACCTTGATGCTGGGAAACATTGCAGGAAAAAGGTGGGAGGAGGGCACAGAATGAGATGGTTAGAAAGCATTACAATGGACACGAGTCTGAGCAAACTCCAGGAGACAATGAAGGACAGGCGAGACTTCTGTGTGGCAGTCCACAGCAGTGGAAGACAGAGGAGCCTGGCATGCTATAACCCATGGGGTAACAAAGAGTCAGACACAACTTAGAGACTGAACAACAACAACAAAATACATACTCTTGTTTTTACTGTCCCTGATCTAAGGCCTAGGTGATGTAGCAATATGTTACTGGCAACTACTATGTGGAGCTATAAATAAAACCATCTTACAGTAGATAAGTAGAGAGAAACAATGGGAAAAGACAGAGCTCTGATGATATTAGGATTTCACATTCAAATTCTACCTGAAGCTATTTCTATTTCTGTGTTCTTACTAAGGTGAACAAGTAAGTTCCCATTTTAAGTCAGTTGAGTTTTCTTATCCCTTTCTATGGAAATCACCTAAAAGATACAGTAGCTTATCCCATATTAGGTGTGAAATAGAAAATACAAATATGAGCCTCAAGTCAAGGAATGTTTATCTAGTATTACAAAGTTCATGAAATATGCACAGAAAGATTATTTGTGAGGCCAGACTCAGTCATGAATCTGCCCTTTCCTCTAAAACCCGTTATGGCTTTTAACATTCACCATGCAAATATTATCACAGGATATATAAGACAGCACTTTTAGGAGAGTCTCTCACAGGCATAAAATGCAACTGTAGTAATCATTTTGTACAGTAAAGTGCAGCATAGCAAAACACAAATTCTAGCACCTTGTGAAGTGAGGCTTCAGCTATAGATATAAACAAATAATTAATGATGACTTAGCACATAAAGTTTGAACTTTTAGAAACTGCAAACAGAGACATTGAGAACTCTCTGTCCTTATGATTAAAGATCTGAAACTGCAAGCTCTTCTAACTGTTCATGAAAAAGCCTCAGAAAAATTAAAAGGATCAAATGTTTTTCATTCACTCATAGATAAAAAAAATTAATGCTCTGAGTTACATGTGTTTTCACATGTATTTTTGTATTAAGTATTGTATGACATCCAAACTTTGGAGACTGTTATTCAGCCCTGTGTAATTAATGCTGAACCATGGATTGATTGTCTCAATTAATAACATTTTGCCACAGTAAGAGCATTTAAGTAGGCATCTCTGATTTCTCAGAGGAATATATCTTTGCAGTGCTTCTTTGGTTAGATGGGACTGGAGTATCTATACGCACAGTAGATGGAGGAATCATTGGCATCTTATTTAAATGAACCAAGGTAAAATATGTGATTTCTCAAAGTAGTGGTTAGGAGTTTTTAGATTTAAAAAGATGTAGATTTGGACCCTTTTCTTGCTATTATATGATTTTGGGTGAATGAATTAACCCCTCCAAGTTTTAATTTTCTCATCTATAACATTTATTTGGCTTATAAGAATCAGCTTTTCACTACATTTGAGTTTATTTTCTTTGCTTTCTATATTATTGATTTTTGCCTTATTCATTATGGTTTCCCCTGCTTACTTTGAATCTCATTTGCTTGTTTACATATTTATTTATTGGCAAAGTCTTTTTTTTAATAATTAGACTTTTATTTGAAAGCTCAAAGTTATTTTTCTGCATACATTTATTGGCAAAGTCTTAAATGACTGTTTTATACCTTTGTTTAAAATAAAAGTTGAATGATATAAATTCCACTCTAAGTGTTAAGTTGGATTACACTAATATTTTATATGTTCTATTTTCATCTTTGATTAGTTCAAATTCTGTTTCCTTAATACCTCTTCAAACTTGCTCTTTAATTCATAGGTATTTAAAACTGTACTGGTTAATTTACAAATATTTGAGAATTTCCAAATAATCCTCTTATTAAAGATTAATTCTATTGTGGTCATAAAATTACCATTTAGTGTACTATTCTGTTTGTTTGCATAATTTGTTATATAACCAAGACTATGCTGTGCCTTAGTCAAGTTCCACACACACTTCAAAATAATTATTCTACTGATATTAGGTAAGTATTTCATAAATGTCAACTGTTTCATTCAATGATGTTATTCAATTCTTATACATTCTTACTGATTGTCTAGCAGCCAGTTATATCAATTATAGATAGAGGAGTGTTGTAATCTCCAGCTATCATTGTGGATTTCTCTATTTCTCTTTGCAGTTCTATCAGTTTTTGCTTTATATAATTTATATCTCTGTTATTAGATACACACACACATAAAACTGTCATGTCTTCTTGAAGAATTGGTGCTTTCATCACTCTGTAATGTCTCTCTTTATTCCTGGGAACATTTCTTCTGAATTTAGTCTATCAGACATTAATATACCTTTCTTGTCCCCTTAACATCACCATGACAAGATATTTAGGTGTGTTTCTTGTAGATGGCTTATAACTGATTCAGCCTATCAATATTTGTTATCTGTCATCTTTTCAGTTCAGTGGCTCAATCATGTATGGCTCTCTGCGACCCATGGACTATAGCACACCAGGCTTCCCTATCCATCATCAACTCCCGAAACTTGCTCAAACTCATGTCTATCGAGTTGGTGATGCCAAGCAACCATCTCATCCTCTGTCGTCCCCTTCTCATCCTGCCTTCGTCTTTCCCAGCATCAGGGTCTTTTCCAATGAGTCAATTCTTCGCATCAGGTGGCCAAAATATTGGAGTTTTTTTTAACTACCTATATTTATTTGGCATCTTTGAACTACCTATATTTAAAGTGATTATTAAAATCTATTATATTCCCAGCTGTTTTCTATTTTTCCAGTTGTATACAGGTATCTGTCTCTTCTATTTATGCCTTTTCTAGATTAATGAACATTTTAAATAATTATATTTTATCTATGCTACTGACCTACTATTTATGCCTGTTTTAATTTTTCAGTGGTTGCCCCAGTATAAAATATATTTTCTTACCTAATCAGTTGGTCTTCAAGCAAAATCATACCATGTCATGTGCAGTTTGAGCACTTTATAACTGTATATTCTTGATTACTCTGATCCTATCCTCTGTACTATTTACTGTCATACATTTTATTTTTACATGTTCTGTACACACAAATTACTATTATTTTTTCTTCAGAGAATCAGTTGTTGCTTTGCTCTCATTTTGTTTACAATATTTTCTATTCATCTTATTCCATATATAGAAATTACAATGAATTCTTTGTAGTATCAGAATATTTTTTTAAAAAAGCATCACTATGAAAAGACTGTGCATTTTAAATGTCAAGAAATCTGAAATTTCACTGAAAATGAGGACCAGTAAACTGTGGATACAACTGAGCCAACAACCATTTTTAGTCTTTGATTATTGATATTCTGTCAGTTTTTCTAAGCCAATTATTTTTTTTTATCAAGTTACCTGGAAAATAGGCAATGAAATGAATGTATCTGTAGAAATAAAAGTAAAATGGAGTAATATCCGTAGAAATTAAAAGAAAAATAGAACTAGGCAGAAAAAGAAATTATGATGCAGTTGCAACAGTGACCTAAGCTAGTATCAAGAAGAGCTCTCAAGCTGCTGAAACCCTTCAGAGATGCCCCACCTTGAGAAAAGGTAGTGGGACTTTAGAGACCTGTTTTAACTGCACTGGATACAAGTTTCCTCCCACTGAGGCGTGTAAAAGTGTATGAGGCAGCTTTCTTAAACTGAGGGCAATTTCCTGGGGAGGGACATTTCTATGAGATACCAGTAGCTATCACTCCCAGCATCTGGAGTAACATGTGCCCCCATTCTGAAAGAGGATTTCAGTAGCACATCATAACCTCTACTACAGTCCACTCTTTGCACCACTTAGATCCGCTTGCTTCCTGTGAGAATTTACTCCATCTGGAAATATATCCTTCAGGTCTCTTTTCCTGAGGTAAAAAAAAATATGCTACTGAGTCTAATACAAGCTTTCACCCTTTGACTTCAGCTGGTCTTAGGGCCATAATCACTACTCCAGGTGTTCCTCCCCTACCACATTTCTGGTGTCAGACGCGCTACTGTTGCGCCACGAGGTCACTCCCCTACCACATTTCTGTGCACGTGTGCTCAGTTGTTCAGTCGTGTGTGAATACTCTTTGTGAACCCACGGATGGTAACCCACCAGGCTCCTCTGTCCGTGGGATTTTCCAGGCAAGAATACTGGAGAGGGTTTCTGTTATTTCCTACTCTACGGAATCTTCCTGACCCAGGGATTGAACTCTGGGTCTCCTGCATTGGCAGGCAGATACTTTACCATATTTCTAGAGGTCTTTTAAGTTCAACTACCCCTTCTAACAGTTAAGAGATATTACCTGGTAGGGTAATAAACTCAACAAGATAGCTAAACAGAAAATTTCTATATAGCCTACTCTTTCTGTAAATACTGAAAAAAATTGAAAGCAGGGACACAAACAGATATTTAAGGGCCAGTGTTCATTGCAGCATTATTCACAATAGCCAAAAGGTGAAAACAATCCAAGTATTTTAAAATTGATTAATGAATAATCAAAACGTATATACCATTTTTTTTTGAACATCACTAAGACATTAAAAGGGATGCTGCAACATGGATGGACCATGAAAACATTACACTAACTAAAATAAACTAGACAAAAAGGGACAAACATTGTGTGATTATAATTATATGAAATATTTAGGCAAGTTCGTAGAATAGAAAGGAGACTAGATATGGAGAGTGGGTATGTGGGGGCGGGTAGGAATGAAAATTTGCACAATGGCTTAACAGAATTTGGGGGTGGAAATACCAAAGTTTTTGAAACAGAGAGTGGTGAGCGGGCAGAGCATTGTGAATGACACTGAATCTAATCTAAAATGATAAATTATATATATATATGGATATAAATATATAACTATATATGTATGTATAATCATATGCTAAAGCCTTTGATTGTGTGGATCACCACAAACTGTGGGAAATTCTGAAAGAGATTGGAATACCACACCACCTGACCTGCTTCTTGAGAAATCTGCATGCAAGTCAGGAAGCAACAGTTAGAACTGGACATGGAATGATGGACTTGTTCCAAATAGGAAAAGGAGTATGTCAAGGCTGTATATTGTCACCCTGCTTATTTAACTTATATGCAGAGTACATCATGAGAAATGTTGGGCTCGATGAAGCACAAGCTGGAATCAAGATTGCCGGGAGAAATATTAATAACCTCAGATATGCAGATGACACCACCGTTATGGCAGAAAATGAAGAGTAACTAAAGAGTCTCTTGAGGAAGTGAAAGAGCAGAGTGAAAAAGTGGGTTTAAAGCTCAACATTCAGAAAACTAAGATCATGGTATCCGTTCCCATCACTTCATGGCAAATAGATGGCAAAACAGTGGAAACAGTGACAGACTATTTTGGGGAGGCTCCAAAATCACTGCAGATGGTGACTGCAGCCATGAAATTAAAAGACGCTTACTCCTTGGAAGGAAAGTTATGACCAAACTAGACAGCGTATTAAAAAACAGACACATTACTAGCCAACACAGGTCCATCTATGTGTAGCAAAACAAATACAGTATTGTAAAGCAAAACAAACTAAAAAAATAAAAATTAATTAAAAAAAAAAAAGACTATGGTTTTTCCAGTAGTCATGTATGGATGTAAGAATTGGACTATAAAGAAAGCTGAGCACTAAAGAACTCATGCTTTTAAACTGTGGTGTTGGAGAAGACCTTGAGACTCCTATGGACTGCAGAGATCCAACCAGTTCATCCTTAAGGAAATCAGTCTTGATTTTTCATTGGAAGGACTGATGTTGAAGCAGAAATTCCAACACTTTGGCCACTTGATGCGAAGAACTGACTCATTTGAAAAGACCCTGATGCTGAAAAAGTTTGAAGGCGTAGGAAAAGGGGATGACCGAGGATGAGATTGTTGGATGGCATCACTGACTCAATAGACAACTCTGGAATTTGGTGATGGACAGGGAGGCCTGGAATGCTGCAATCTGTCGGGGTGCAAAGTATTGGACACAACAGAGAGACTGAACTGAACAGAACTGAACCGATGTATGTATAATTATATATATGTATGTATAGTTATATATATTCATATATGTATGTATAATTACAATTAGGCTTCCCATATGGCTCAATGGTAAAGAATCTGCCTGAAAATGCAGGAGATGTGGATTCAATGTCTGGGTCAGGAATATCCTCTGGAGAAGGAAATGACAACCCACTCTGGTATTCATGCCTGGAAAATCCCAGGGACAGAGCAACCTGGATGGCAACCGTAGGCAAGATTGAAAAGAATCAAACACGACTGAGTGACTGAAAATGCACACATAGTTACAATGAAAAATAATGATGTAATACACTAAAACCATTGAATTATAGCTTGAATGGGTGAATACTGTGGTCATTATATCTCAATAAAGTTACTTTAAAAAGTTGTGGAGATATCCAACATATGACCCAATGGATTACCTTGGTGTCAAACATATTTTTTCTTTAAACGATCATTTACCATCATAACTGTGACTGCCTTCTTCCAATGATCAAATAAATTACCTTTGCCAGGATACCCACTCCTTTTTTAGCACTAAGAAACTAATGTCACATGGCAATCCTAGCATAAATTTTAATAGGACTCTGACTGCAGACTCTGGTTGAAGTATACCCTCATGGGGAACCTAGACTTCCAGATCTGAAAGGACTAGAGTTGTGAGGATGGGGAGCACACATTTCTAAAGGAATCACTGGGAGTGATGACAAGCAGAGCCACTGCCACTTTTACCTCTTGTTTCTAAAGTTTATTGATTCTAGTTAATGAAGGCCAACACCACACAATGACATCGATTTAATGTGTATACTGTTCCAAATGGTGTTTCATCTAAAGAGGATATCATCTCCAACCTAGCTCCTCACATGTGCTTCCATTTTTCTATTATTGCATATCCTACACTCCTTGAGTCCCTTGTTATACTATAATGTTATGTAGAATAACTTTTTGGTGTCTCAAACTCTGTATAGGCCCTTCAATGCTAGCTAGAGGAGAGAGTTAAGGACAGGAGATAGTGTATTAGCAATGGAGAAACTAGAAGTCTGAGTGACTTAATGCAAATTACTCATACTCCTAATCTGATCTTGCCTGATTCCAAACATACTCCTTCAGTTTTCAGAACCATGTGACTTGCTATTGGGTCACACAGTTCAGTTAAGTTCAGTTCAATCACTCAGTTATGTCTGACTCTTTGCGACCCCATGAATCGCAGCATGCCAGGCCTCCCTGTCCATCACCAAATCCCGGAGTTCACTCAGACTTGTGTCCATAGAGTCAGTTATGCCATCCAGCCATCTCATCCTCTGTCATCCCCTTTGCCTCCTTCCCCCAATCCCTCCCAGCATCAGAGTCTTTTCCAATGAGTCAACTCTTCGCATGAGGTGGCCAAAAAGTACTGGAGTTTCAGCTTCAGCATCATTCCCTCCAAAGAAATCCCAGGGCTGATCTTCAGAATGGACTGGCTGGATCTCCTTGCAGTCCAAGGGACTCTCAAGAGTCTTCTCCAACACCACAGTTCAAAAGGATCAATTCATTGGCACTCAGCTTTCTTCACAGTCCAACTCTCATATCCATACATGACCACTGGAAAAACCATAGCCTTGACTAGATGGACCTTTGTTGGCAAAGTAGTCTCTGGTTTTGAATATGCTATCTAGGTTGGTCATAACTTTCCTTCCAAGGAGTAAGCGTCTTTTAATTTCATGGCTGCAGTCAGAAAGTCTGGTATGGCTGTATGGTCATTTGTGTCCCATGGTCAATATTTTTCTCATGGCTGAGGTTGTATGAGTACCATCTGTGAATGGTATATAAATTTCTGCTGTCTTTCTACCACAAGTATATCTAATTCCTTAGTATCTATTTGTTTGGGTAACAGCAACAAGACCACTTGCTTTGCAGCTAGAATCTGTTGCTTAGCCATTCCTTATCTGGACCCCACATAAAGATGACAGATTTCCATTTTAATCAGTAAACTAAACAAACTGATCACATAGACCACAGACTTGTCTAACTCAATGAAACTATGAGCCATGCTGTGTAGGGCCACTCAAGAAAAAGGCATCATGATGGAGAGCTCTGACAAAACATGATCCACTGGAGAAGGGAAAGGGAAACCACCTCAGCATTCTTGCCTTGAGAATCCCATGAAAAGTATGAAAATACAAAAAGATATGACAATGAAAAATGAACTCCCCAGGTCAGTAGGTGTCCAGTATTCTACTGGAGAAGGGAGGAGAAATAGCTCCAGAAGGAAGAGGCTGAGCTGACACAGAAGCAACACCCAGTTGTGGATGTCTCTGGTGGTAAAAGAAAAGTCCAATGCTGTAGAGAATAATATTGCATAGGAACCTGGAATGTTAGGTCCCTGAATCAAGGTAAATTGGAAAAGGTCAAAGGGAGATGACAAGAGTGAACATTGACATTTCAGGAATCAGTGAACTAAAATGGACCAAAACGGGTGATTTACTTCGGGTGACTATTATATCTACTACTGTGGGCAAGAATCCCTTGGAAGAAATGGAGTAGCCCCAAAGAGTCCAAAATGCAGTATTTCAGAGCATCTCAAAAATGATTGAATAATCTCAGTTCATTTCCAAGGTAAATCATTCAATATCAAAATAATCCAAGTCTATGCCCCAACCACTAATGCTGAAGAAGCAGATGTTGAATGGTTCTATGTAAACCAACAAGACTATCTGAACTAACACCAAAAAAATGATGTCCTTTTCATCATAGGGACTGGCTGCAAAAGCAGAAGCCAAGAGATACCTGGAGTAATGGGCATATTTTGGCTTTGGAGTACAAAATGAAGCAGGGAAATGGCAAACAGAGGTTTGCTAAGAGAACACACTGATAATAGTAAACACCCTCTTTCAACAACACAAGAGATGACTTTACATTTAGACATCACCAGATGATCAGTACTGAAATCATACTGATTATATCTTTGGCAGTCAAAGATGGAGAACCTCTATACAGTCAGCAAAAACAAGACTGGGAGCTGACTGTGGCTCAGATCATGAACTTGAAATATTCAGACTTAAATTGAAGAAAGTAGGGAAAACATTCAGCTATGACCCAAATCAAATCTCTTATGATCATAGTGGAAGAGACAAATAGATTCAAGGGATTAGATCTGATAGAGTGCCTGAAGAACTATGGACAGAGGTTTGTGACATTGTACAGGAGACAGTGATCAAGAGCGCCCTCAAGAAAAAGAAACGTAAAAAGGCAAAATGGTTGTCTGATGAGACTTAAAAATAGCTGGGAAAGGAAGAGAAGCTAAACGTAAAGGAAAAAAGGAAGGATGTACCCATCTGGATGCAGAATTCCAAACAATAGCAAGGAAAAAGGCTTCCTGGGTGATCAGTACAAAGAAATAGAGGGAAACAATCAAATGGGAAAGACTAGAGATGTCTACAAGAGAATTAGAGATACCAAGGGAATATTTCACGCAAAGATGGGCACAATAAAGGGCAAAAATTGTATGGATCTAACAGAATCAGAAGATATTAAGAAGAGGTGGCAAGAATACACAGAACTATATAAAAAAGATCTCCATGACCCAGATAACCACGATGGTGTGATCATTTGCCTAGAGCCAGACATCCTGGAATTCGAAGTCAAGTGACCCTTAGGAAGCATCACTAGGGACAAAGCTAGTGGAGGTGATTGAATCCAAGCTGAGCTATTCCACATCATAAAACTTGATGCTGTGAAAGTGCTGCACTCAATATGCCAGCAAATTTGGTAAACTAGCAATGGCCACAGGACTGGAAAAACGTCAGTTTTCATTCTAACCCCAAAGAATGGCAATGCCAAAGAATGTTCAAACTACTGCACAATTGCATTTATTTCACATGCTAGAAAAGTAATGCCCCAAATTCTCCAAGCTAGGCTTCAACAGTATGTGAGCTGAGAATTTCCAGATGTTCAAGCTGCTTTTAGAAAAGACACAGGAATCAGGGTTCAAATAGCCAACATCTGTTGGATCATAGAAAAAGCAAGATAATTCCAGAAAAACATCTACTTCTGCTTCCTTGACTATGCAAAAGCCTTTGACAATAAACTGTGGAAATATTTCAAGAGACGGGAATACCAGACAACATTTCTTGCCTCCTGAGAAATCTGTATGCAGGTCAAGAAGCAAGTTAGAACAGGACATGGAACAATGGACTGTTTCATAATTGGGAAAGGACTATGTCAAGGCTGTATATTGTCACCTTGCTTATTTACCTTCAATGCAGAGTACATCATAAAAAAATGCCATGCTGTATGAAGCACAAGCTGGAGTCAACATTGCTGAGAGAATTATCAATAATCTCAGATATGCAGATGACACCACCCTTATGGCAGAAAGCAGAGGAATTAAAGAGCCTCTTCATGAAGTTGAAAGAGGAGACTAAAAATGTTGGCTTAAAACTCAACATTCAAAAAACCAAGATCATGGCATCCAGTCCCGTCACTTCATGGCAAATAGATGGGGAAACAGTGGAAACTGTGACAGACTTTTTTGGAGGGGCTCCAAAATCACTGCAGATGCTGATCACAGCCATGGAATTAAAAGACACTTGCTCCTTAGAAGAAAAGCTATGACAAACATAGACAGAACATTAAATAGCAGACACATTACATTGCCAACAAAGGTTATAGTCAAAGCTATGGTTTTTCCAGTAATCATGTATGGATGTGAGATTTGGACTGTAAAGAAGGCTGAACACCAAAAGAATTGATGCTTTCAAACTGTGGTGTTCAAGAAGATTCTTGAGAGTCCCTTGGCTGCAAAGAGATCAAGCCAGTCAATCAATCCTGAATATTAATCCTAAATATTCATTGAAAGGACTGATACTGAAGCTGAAGCCCCAGTGCTTTGGCCACCTGATTGAAAGAGCCAACTCATTAGAAAATACCCTGATGCTAGGAAAGATTGAAGGCAAGAGGAGAAGGGGACAACAGAGGATGAGATGGTTAGATGTCGTCACTGACTCAATGAGTAAGTAATCACTTACTCCTTGAGTAAGCTCCAGGAGATGAAAGACAAGGAATCTTGGCATGCTACAGTCCATGGGCTGACCAGGAGTTGGACAAGACTGAGCAATTGAGCAACAAGTCTTAGCCAGTGTTTAGATAGGAAGAAACAATGAGTAGGCAGAATACAGAGGATTTTTAAGATCATAAAACTATGTTGTATGATATTTCAATGATGGATACATATTTATACATTGTTCAAAATCACAAGATGTACAATGTCAGGGTGAACCCTAATATAAACCAGGGATTTTGAGTGATAATGCTATGCCTATGTAAGCCCTCTGATTTTAACTAATGTACCACTGTGGTGGTCGATTTCATAGTGGGAGAAACTGTACAGGTATGGGAACAGGGATTTCATTGTAACTCTCTGTATTTTTTGTACAATTTTGCTGTGAAGCCAAAACTGCTCCAAATAGTCATCTCTTAAAAACACACACCAAACCACAAACTGTAAGAGAATATGTGCAAGTAAATTCAAGGGATTCATATAACGAGTAAGGAGATCAAACGGATCAAAACAGATAAAGGAAATCAGTCCTGCCTATTCATTGGAAAGA
Source organism: Aepyceros melampus (assembly GCA_006408695.1). Classification (NCBI taxonomy): domain Eukaryota; kingdom Metazoa; phylum Chordata; class Mammalia; order Artiodactyla; family Bovidae; genus Aepyceros; species Aepyceros melampus. The sequence goes on along the minus strand of SJXQ01008090.1, from coordinate 312,843 downwards.
CTGATGCTGAAGCTGAAGCTCCAATACTTTTTGGCCACCTGATGCAAAGAATCAACTCTTTAGAAGATACCCTGATTATGGGAAAGATTGAAGGCAGGAGGAGATAGGGATGACAGAGGATGAGAGGGTGTGGCATCACTGTCTCAATAAGCATTAGTTTGAGCAAGCTCTAGGAGGTGGTGAGAGACAGGGAGGCCTGGCATGTAGCAGCCATGGAGTCACAGAGAGTCCATGGGATATGACTGAGTGACTGAACATCAAAAGTATTCCAAAATATGGACTATGCTGCCTCCAGAACCAAAGAAGTGTCCAAGGAATCAGGCTTGTTCACCATTAGTTTAATGAATATAATGTTATCAATGCTGTTTATCAATATTATAAGAGAATTAAAGTAGCAGTAATGAGTGGGCTAGGGGTGGGGCAGTTTAAATTGAGATAGGGTTGGAACAAGGGCTTCAATTTATCCCTTAGGAAAATCTAAAACTGAGACAATTCTTCAAACATTACATGACTTGAGATAAGGGGGCTGGGACTCTATACAAATTGTTCAGTTATTAGAAGTAGGCTGTTCCCAAGACATGGATAAAATATTGGAGAAGGGTAATTTCTAGAGATGGCTTCAGTTTTGAATCTTTAGCAGTCAAGGTCTAGGAAGCTGGAAGAATCTGAGAGGCACTTTACAGTATCTATTTCAATATATTATTCCTGACAGCAAATATATATATACATCAAATTTTCTGAAATTTCAGTTCATTTGTGTAGTGAAAAAAATATATATTACTCTAAATTGAGAATTTTGAAGTTTGAAATATTTTCCATATTCCATTTTGATTGACATACTGTTTGAAATTTTTCTTTTTTGGCTAACCTAATTTGAACAATGTACTTTTTTTTTTTTACATTATAAAATGTTTAAAAAAAAAACACAAACTTTGAAAAATGATGCATTATAAAAACTAAGAAATTCATTCATAAAGCATTGCTGTGTGCATCACATATTTCAGAGTTTTTGCAAGTAACATTCCATACTATCAGTTTAGAAACAGAGCTCTAAATTCAGTTTAGTTCAGTTCAATAGCTCAGTCATGTCTGACTCTTTGTAACCCCATGGACTGCAGCACGGCAGGCTTCCCTGTCCATCACCAAATCCTGAAGCTGTGTGCACCACATATTTCAGAGTTTTTGCAAGTAACATTCTATACTATCAGTTTAGAAACAGAGCTCTAAATTCATTCAGTTCAATTCAATTGCTCAGTCATGTCCACCTCTTTGTGACCCCATGAACTGGAGCACACCAGGCCTCCCTGTCCTTCACCAACTTCTGGAGTCCACCCAAACCCATGTCCACTGAGCCGATAACGCCATCCAACCATTTCATCCTCTGTCGTCCCCTGCTCCTCCTGCCCTCAGTCTTTCCCAGCATTAAGGTCTTTTCCAATGAGTCAGCTCTCCACATGAGGTGGCCAAAGTATTGCAGTTTCAGCTTCAACATCAGTCCCTCCAATGAACACCCAGGACTGATCTCCTTTAGGATGGACTGGTTGGATCTCCTTGCAGTCCAAGGGACTCTCAAGAGTCTTCTCCAACACCACTATTCAAAAGCATCAATTCTTTGGCGCTCAGCTTTCTTTATAGTCCAACTCTCACATCCATACATGACTCCTGGAAAAACCTTAGCTTGGACTAGATGGACCTTTGCTGTCAATGTCTCTGCTTTTGAATATGCTGTCTAGCTTGGTCAAAGCTTTTCTTCCAGGAGCAAGCATTGTTTAATTTCATGGCTGCAGTCACCCTCTGCAGTGATTTTGGAGTGCCCCCCCCAAAAAAGTTTTCTTTCACTGTTTCCATTGTTTTCCCATCAATTTGGCATGAAGTGATGGGACCAGATGCCAAGATCTTAGTTTTCTCAATGTTGAGTCTTAAGCCAACATTTTCACTCTCCTCTTTCACTTTCCTCAAGAGGCTCTTTAGCTCTTCTTCACTTTCTTCCAAAGGGTAGTGTCAGAAATATTGACATTTCTCCCAGGAATCTTGATTCTAGTCTGTGCTTCATCCTGTCTGGTATTTCGTATGATGTACTCTGCATATAAGTTAAATACAGGGTGATAATAAGCAGCCTTGAGGTACACCTTTCCCCTTCAGAACCAGTGTGTTGTTCCATGTCCAATTCTAACTGTTGCTTCTTGACTTCCATACAGATTTCTCAAGAGGAAGGACAGGTGGCTTGGTATTCCCATCCCTTTAAGAATTTCCCCAGTTTGTTGTGATCCAAACAGTCAAAGGCTTTGGCATAGTCAAGTAAGCAGCAGCAGATGTTTTTCTGCAACTTTCTTGTTTTTTCCACTGGATGTTGGCAATTTGATCTTTGGTTCTTTTGACTGTTCTAGATCCAGCTTGTACATCTGGAAGTTCACGATTCACATACTGTTGAAGCCTGGCTTGGAGAATTTTGAGCGTTATTTGCTAACATGTGAGATGAATGCAATTGTGCAGTAGCTGGAACATTCTGTGGCATTGCCTTCCTTTGGGATTGGAATGAAAACTGACCTTTTCCAGTCCTGTGGCCACTGCTGAGTTTTCCAAATTTGTTGGCATATTAAGTGCAGCACTTTCACAGAATCATCTTTTAGGATCTGAAACAGTTCAACTGGAATTCTATCACCTCCATTAGCTTTGTTCCTAGTGACACTTCCTAAGGCCCACTTGACTTCAAATTCCAGGATGTCTGGCTCTAGGTGAGTGATCACATTATCGTGGTTATCTGGGTCATGACGATCTTTTTTTGTATAGTTCTTCTGTTTATTATTGCCACCTCTTCTTAGTATCTTCTGATTCTGTTAGGTCCATACCATTTCTGTCCTTTACTGTACCCATCTTTTCTTGAAATGTTCCCTTGGTATCTCTAGTTTTCTTGAAGAGATCTCAAGTCTTTTCCATTCTATTGTTTTCCTCTATTTCTTTGCATTGATCACTGAGCAAGGCTTTCTTATCTCTCCTTGCTATTCTTTGGAACTCTGCATTCAAATGGTTATATCTTTCCTTTCCTCCTTTGCCTTTTGCTTCTCTTCTTTTTTCAGCTATTTGTAAGCACTCCTCAGACAACCATTGTGCCTTTTTTGCATTTCTTTTTCTTGGAGATGATCTTGATCGTTGTCTTCTGTACAATGTCATGAACCTCTGCCATAGTTCTTCAGGCACTCTATCAGATCTAATCTCTTGAATCTATTTGTCACTTCTACTGTATAATCACAAGGGATTTTATTTAGGTCATATCTGATGGTCTAGTGGTTTTCCCTACTTTCTTCAAATTAAGTCTGAATTTTTCAACAAGGAGTCCATGATCTGAGCCACAGTTAGGTCCTGGTTTTGTTTCTGCTGCCTCTATACAGTCATCTCTAAATTCAAAGGGGTCTTATTTCTCACTGGCTGAATTTGTAAGGAAAAGGCACTAAACTATATTGTATACCACTAATATTTGCATTAAAAATAACTAACCTATAATAAGCTGCATTTCAACATAAAGCTCAACATTCAGAAAATGAAGATCATGGCATCCAGTCCCATCACTTCATGGGAAATAGATGGGGAAACAGTGGAAACAGTGTCAGACTTTATTTTTTTGGGTTCCAAAATCACTGCAGATGGTGATTGCAGCCATGAAATTAAAAGACGTTTACTTCTTGGAAGAAAAGTTATGACCAACCTAGATAGTATATTCAAAAGCAGAGACATTACTTTGCTGACTAAGGTCCGTCTAGTCCAGGCTATGGTTTTTCCAGTAGTCATGTACAGATGTGAGAGTTGGACTGTGAAGAAGGCTGAGCACCGAAGAATTGATGCTTTTGAAGTGTGGTGTTGGAGAAGACTCTTGAGAGTCCCTTGGACTTCAAGGAGATCCAACCTGTCCATTCTGAAGGAGATCAGCCCTGGGATTTCTTTGGAAGGAATGATGCTAAAACTGAAACTCCAGTACTTTGGCCACCTCATGCCAAGAGTTGACTCATTGGAAAAGACTCTGATGCTGGGAGGGATTGGGGGCAGGAGGAAAAGGGGATGACAGGATGAGATGGCTGGATGGCATCACTGAATCGATGGACATGAGTCTGAGTGAACTCTGGGAGTTGGTGATGGACAGGGAGGCCTGGCGTGCTGTGATTCATGGGGTCGCAAAGAGTCAGACACGACTGAGTGACTGAATTCAACTGAACTGAAGCTGCATTTCAGACATATTTCAAAAAATACTTAACAGGTCCACATCACTCTGTTATTATTCGTCTTGTGTCTTGCACATAGTAAATCCTAACAAATATGTAATGACTGAGAACTTCAACTGCATTATATAACCTCTTTCTTCAGTTCTTACCTGTGCCAATTTTAGACAGAAACTTTAGATACTGATACATACATATGATATCACAGACAGTACCTGGTAACTCTTATATTAAAAAAAAATCACAAAGACTGAAATTATTTGATTTCTAAGTACAAGGCATAATAAAATGTGGTCCAAATGAGGCAAATGAAAACTCAATAACTGATAGAGATAGATGTAAATGTATTTAAGGTATCATGAAATTTGAACAGTAATTGTTAAGAAAAAAAAGATCACTGTAGTTTTATATACAAATCTGTTCATGCTGCAAAACAAGTACTCATCACTGAAATTATACAGCTCATGAAATACTAACAATCTGCATTTAAAATATGAAAAAAAGATACCTCCTCCATGTATCCAAAGGCCTGCATCTATGCTCAAGTTAGTTCAAATTAGCAACATACAGCTTTTAATGAAACCTATGTGATGAACAAGCTGTATTGAATTTACATTTGATTAATGATGATGGAATCTTGCTAATAAATTATTTAAAACATGTCAGGCTCAGAGAAGATATTATGAGATATTATTTAGTGAACATCAACTATGTGACAAATTACAACTACATAATCACAGAAAAAAGCTTAAGACAATTTAAGGTGCAGTTTAGTGTTTTAAAATCTTAAATATTAAAAATATTTAAATTAATGTATGTTTAGGCATATTCTAAAATATAACAGCTGTGAAAATATTTTCTTAGCAGAGTTATTCTCATTCTATTCAACAAGCTACAGATGGCAATCTTAAACTACAGTATGTATAGTATATAGAATCATGACTTTCATTAAAGCTGCAGACTAGGTTTGACAGTAAGTTGGCTCCAAAAGTTTCACTGAGCCATTTCTCTCTAAATTTAGCTCATTCGTTCTGAGATGAGCTAAGTGAAAGTCACTCAGTTTTGTCTGATTGTGATCCCATGGACTGTAATGTGCCATATTCCTCTGTCACGGAATTCTCTAAGCAAGAATGGTCACGTGGGTAGTCATTACCCTTTCCAGAGGATCTTCCTGAACAAGATCAAACCCAGGTCTCCCACACTGAAGGCAGATTCTTTACCATTTGAGCCACCAGAGAAGCCCTAGTTACTTCTAGGAAGAACAGGAATGTATCTCCTTTCAATGTCTGTGATAATGGCGTGATTCTGAGTGTCAATACTATTCTTTAAGAGAGTGTTTTCCAATATAATCTTAAAAAATCACTAGTCTGTGGCAACATTTTCATCAAATCACAGAGAATTAAGAGGAAGATACAGAATAATTACATAATTTACATTTACTGTTTAATCTTTTAAATTGTGAGACTATATCCTCTTACACATTTTGGCATTGATATTGTTTTATTTATAAGAGGATGCTTGATGCTAAATTAAAAGTAAGCAATTCTATGTTCCTAAGTGCTTTTGTTCTTACTGTTGTTTATGACAACTATCTGCCTCACTCCCACTGCACCACCACACATTTTGCATGGCATTTAGGGAAATTTTATGTCATATCAGACAAGGAATTGTTAAAACAAATCTGAATTAAGTTAAGACAAGTGTGGAGAGAGAAATAAAATAATATTGCACAGTAAGCATAATGACAGTCTTATTTCTGTATTATATTAAATGTTTTAAAAATTTCTTTCACCCAAGACTCCAGGAAAAGTGACTGAACTAAAAGTTAAAAGACATCTCTCGTACTTGCAAAATTCCAAAGAAAATTGATATGTTAAAAATATTATCAATCTAAAACCAATCATGTTAGAAAGCAAAGTCCTCTGGAAAAATCAATTTACAAAGTTTCAATTACTAAAACTAGTAAATCAGAAAGGCTGAGCTCTTTCTAAACTAGGTACATAATGTCATGACTCAAAAAAATGTGAGTGGAATCTTTTTGGTATGTCTGTGTATAGAAAGCTCACTGGGTCACACAAAGCCCAGGGAATAAAAAAATGTTTGTACGATGCCCCAAAAGTGAAAGTGAAGTTATGAAAGTGCTAGTTGTTCAGCTGTGTCCAACTCTTTGTGACCCCATGGACTGTTGCTCGCCAGGCTCCTCTGTCCATGAGATTCTCCAGGCAAGAATACTAGAGTGGATTGCCGTTCCCTTCTCCAGGGGATCTTCCTTACCCATGGATTGAACCTGGGGCTCCCTCATTGTAGGCAGATTCTTTACCATCAGAGCCACTAGGGAAGCCCAACTATCTGCCTCTGACTCCCACTGCACTACAATATCCCAGGCTGGATAACTGGGCAACCCCCTTCACTGTCCCAAGTGTAAGTTTGAGGGAAAATCATTTCTTCCAAGTAGGATGCAAGCCCTCATCACTTCCTTTCACCCTCTAGTTCATTTTCATATCTTACTATTTTACCCCTTCAGAGTAGAAATAGTTGCTCTTCCCTCATGTCCCTAGTGCTTCTCTTGAAGGTCAGAACTCTGACTTGCTCCTTTCCTCTGCATCAGCCTTTTTTAGTCCCAACAGCAAAATATCCCATATAGTGTCCTGCTGGAATCATTTTGGGATGCCTCAGTCACTGTTGCAATTCTCCCTGGACTTAGTATTATAAAATATTGTTGATGTACATTTCTAGGCATAGGATTACCAACTTATTCCTAAATGTGCTTTATTTGTAAAGCCCTTTCAATTCATTCCAAATGTTGGCCAAAATTGATATTAAATAGATCCTCAGTTTTTCATATCGTGAAGCCATTGATGAAAAGCTTATTATTGGACATTCTAGAGATCAAATGAGCAATTAACCTTGTGAGCTTGCTTTAAGAATTGAGACATAGCAAATAAAAACTACAATGAGGTATCATCTCATACTGGTCACAAATGTCATCATCATAAAGTCCACAAACAATAAATGGAGAGGGAGTGGAGAAAAGGGAACTTTCCTACAATATTTCTGAGAATGTAAATTGGTGTAGCCACTATGCAAAATGGTATGGATGTTTCCTAAAAAACTAAAAATAGAGTTGCCATATGACCCAGAAATTCCGCTCCTGGCATATACCCAGAGAAAACCATAATTCAAAAGCATACATGAAATCCAGATGTTCATTTCAGCACTATTTACAAGAGCCAGAACATGGAAGCAACCTAAATGTCCAATAGAGAAATAGATAAGGAAGATATTGCACATATATACACTAGTATATTACTCAGCCATAGAAATGAATGAAATAATGCCATTTGCAGAGATGCAGATAGACCAATAGACTGTTATACAGAGTGAAGTAAGTTAAAAAGAGAAAAAAAATATTGTATACTAATACTTATATGTGGGACCTAGGAAAAACAGTACAGATAATTTTATTTTTAAAGCAGAAATAGAGACAAAAACATAGAGAACAAATTATGAATGCCAATGAAGGAGAGGAGTGGGATGAACTGGGAGACTGGGATTGACATATATACATTACTATGTATAAAATAGATAACTAATCAGTACCTACTGTATAGCACAGGGAATTCCACTAAATGCTTTGTGGTGACCTAAATTGGAAGAAAATCTTTAAAAAGAGTGCATATATGTATATGTATAACTGGTTCACTTTGCTGTACAGCAGAAAATAATACCACATTGCAAAGCAACTTTATTCCAATAAAAATTAATTGTAAAAAAAAGAAGAAAAAAGACTTGAGATGTAAACTCATATTAAACTACACTGGATGCTTGGGGCTGGTGCACTGTAATGACCCAGAGGGATAGTACAGGGAGGGAGGAGGGAGGGGAGTTCAGGATGGGGAACACATGTATACCTGTGGCGGATTCATTTTGATGTATGGCAAAACCAATACAATATTGTTAACCTCCAATTATAAAATAAATTTATATTTAAAAATAAATAAACAAATAAACTACAAATTCTAGCCAGAGCCTATGTTGTTCTCTCTCCTCCACAATTAACCATGCTGATATCTCAAGCTTCTAAAATTCATACAGGTTACCTGAAATCAAAGATCAAGTAATATTTTCCTAGCTTCCTTCTTGAGGCAGTCTTCCAATACCTATGACTCCTTGCAAATTCCTTACAGATCATTATGTTACAGGCTGGTCATATTATCAAATGCAGAGTATATTAGTCAGGGTCCTCCAGAGAAACTAATCTATACTTGTTCATCCTATTGGTTCTGGTTTGATTATCTCTCTCTATGTCCCTGCCCCTCTGTCTTTCTCTCTCTCACACTCATACATATATATATATACACACACAAACACACACACTATATACACATAGGTGCATATGGCTACTTGCTCAGTTGCTCAGTCGAGTCCGACTCTGTGAACCCATGGACTATAGCCCACCATGCTCCTCTGTCCATGGGATTTCCCAGGCAAGAATACTGGAGTGGGTTGCTACTCCAGTATTTCCTATTCCAGGGGATATTCCCAACCTAGGGATTGAACTCACACCTTTTGTGCCTCCTGTACTGGCAGCCAATTCTTTACCACTGTGCCACCTGGGAAGCTTTTACATATATATATATATATACATATATATATGTATATGTATATATGTGTGTGTGTGTATATATATATATATATATATATATATATATAAAATTGACTCTACATTTTATGGAAGCTGACAAGTCCCAAGATCAGCAGAGTGAATGAGCTATCTGAGACCTAAGAAGGTCAATGGTATAGTTCCAGTCCTAAGACTGGCAGGCCCAAGACCCAGGAAAAGCTCATGTTTCCGTGTTTTAGTTTCAGTAGGAAGACAGCAAAAACCAGGGTTGAAGCTTAAAGGCAGTTGAGTGGAAAAATTCTATTTGGATGAGGTCAATATTTTTCCTCTATTCTGGGCTTCAGTTGATTGGATGAGGCTCATCACATTAGGGAGTACAATCTGCTTTACTCAGTCTACCAATTTAACTATTAACCTCATCCAAAAACATCCTTGCAGAAACACCCAGAACAACAGATATCTGAATACTCCATGGCCCAGCGATGTTGACACATAGTATTAACCAGCACATGGTGATTTAGAAAAGTCAGTGTTTATATAAGCCATTACTAGATATAATAGTTGTATATAACTGAGGAAGAATTATGGATAGAAATCTGAAAATAATTTTTCATTCTATTAAATAATTGGTCTTACTGTCTTTTCTATTTGTAGCTGCACAGTATCTTTAAGATACAATTTAGATTTTAAAAAGAAAATTTATACAGCAGAATGTTGTTTCTTTTTCATAAACCAAAGGACAACTATGTTTCAAGTTATATGAAACTAATAGTCTAGCAAGAAGAGATAAGAGAGCCTTTCTCAGGGATCAATGCAAAGAAATAAAGGAAAAGAACAGAATAGGAAAGACTAGAGATCTCTTCAAGAAAATTAGAGATATCAAGGGAACATTTCATGCAAAGATGGGCTCCATAAAGGACAGAAATGGTATGGACCTAACAGAAGCAGAAGATATTAAGAAGAGGTGGAAGAATACACGGAAGAACTGTACAAAAAAAGATCTTCATGACCCAGATAACCACGATAATGTGATCACTCACCTAGAGCCAGACATTCTGGAATGCGAAGTCAAGTGGGCCTTAGAAAGCATCACTATGAACAAAGCTAGTGGAGGTGATGGAACTCCAGTGGAGCTATTTCAAATCCTGAAAGATGATGCTGTGAAAGTGCTGCACTCAATATGCCAGCACATTTGGAAAACTCAGCAGTGGCCACAGGACTGGAAGAGGTCAGTTTTCATTCCAATCCCAAAGAAAGGCAATGTCAAAGAATGCTCAAACTATCACACAATTGCCCTCATTTCACACGCTAGTACAGTATTGCTCAAATTGGAATGCGAAGTCAAGTGGGCCTTAGAAAGCATCACTATGAACAAAGCTAGTGGAGGTGATGGAACTCCAGTGGAGCTATTTCAAATCCTGAAAGATGATGCTGTGAAAGTGCTGCACTCAATATGCCAGCACATTTGGAAAACTCAGCAGTGGCCACAGGACTGGAAGAGGTCAGTTTTCATTCCAATCCCAAAGAAAGGCAATGTCAAAGAATGCTCAAACTATCACACAATTGCCCTCATTTCACACGCTAGTACAGTATTGCTCAAAATTCTTCCAGCCAGGCTTCAGCAATACATGAACCGTGAACTTCAAGATGTTCAAGCTGGTTTTAGAAAAGGCAGACGAACCAGAGATCAAATTGCTAACATCCACTGCATCATCAAAAAAGCAAGAGGTTTCCAGGAAAACATCTATTTCTGCTTTATTGACTATGCCAAAGCCTTTGATTGTGTGGATCACAAACAACTGTGGAAAATTCTGAAAGAGATGGGCATACCAGACCACTTGACCTGCCTCTTGGAGGCTATGGTTTTTCTTGTAGTCATGTATGGATGTGAGAGTTGGACTGTGAAGAAGGCTGAGCACTGAAGAATTGATGCTTTTGAACTGTGGTGTTGGAGAAGACTCTTGAGAGTCCCTTGGACTGCAAGGAATCCAACCAGTCCATTCTGAAGGAGATCAGCCCTGGGTTTTCTTCAGGGGGAATGATGCTGAAGCTGAAACTCCAGTACTTTGGCCACCTCATGGAAGGGTTGACTCATTGGGAAAGACTCTGATGCTGGGAGGGATTGGGGACAGGAGGAGAAAGGGATGACCAAGGATGAGATGGCTGGATGGCATCACTGACTTGATGGGCATGAATCTGAGTGAAATCCTGTAGTTGGTGATGGACAGGGAGGCCTGGCGTGCTGTGATTCAGGGGCTCACAAAGAGTCGGACACAAATGAGTGACTGAACTGAACTGAACTGATAGTTGAAAATTTTAAAGAAAAAATACTAAAATAGTTGAGCTTTCTTTACCATTTAAAACACATCATTATATTTGCTAAGTGAAATGTGGCATTTAAAATCAGACAGCAAGATAAATCATGAGTGAATTCATTTTATGCTGTTGAGTCAGGAATGTGAATGTTCTTTTAGAAATTTCCAAATCATTTTCAGAAACAAGTCATTCACCCAAGATTACTGCATAATTTTTCAAAAGATAAACTATTTCATGAAAAGTCTGCAATTATGTTCTATTAATGTAAACAGGAGAAGGCAATGGCAACCCACTCCAACATCTTGACTGGAGAATACCATGGACGGAGGAGCCTGGTGGGCTGCCATCTACGGGGCTGCACAGAGTCAGACACAACTGAAGCAACTTAGCAGCAGCAATGTAAACACATTGCAAATGCCATATATTTAAATGAAAATCAAAAGTAGGTATTGTTAACACATTTAAGATGCTCTGAGATAGCTGTTATTATTTTATTTATTGACCCTTAATACTGGGTTTCTTGATGTTATATAAAAGATCATTTTAAATCCATGATTACAAATACTATAGAAAAAGAGACAAAGTACTTTAAGATTTTTCCAGGTATGCTGAACACTCTTGTCTTGAAACTTTTCATCCACTTTGCATCTTTCTCCATTTTGCTGTCTACCCAGGAGGTAGATATTTATCTACAGTATAGTATATAAACTGTACTGTCTCATCCTCAGAATTCTCATTTGGTTTGACAAATAGTGAAATCAAACAGTGCCAGGACACTATCAGCAGAAGACTGACAGGGCATCCACCCACTCCTCAGTTTCCCCCTACTAGGCTTCAGGTTCGGAGAAGGCAATGGCATCCCACTCCAGTACTCTTGCCTGGAAAATCCCATGGGCGGAAGAGAAGGCTGCAGTCCATGGGGTCGCTAAGAGTCGGACGCGACTGAGCGACTTCACTTTTACTTCTCACTTTCATGCATTGGAGAAGGAAATGGCAACCCACTCCAGTGTTCTTGCCTGGAGAATCCCAGGGACGGGGGAGCCTGGTGGGCTACCGTCTATGGGATCGCACAGAGTCGGACACGACTGAAGTGACTTAGCAGCAGCAGCAGGCTTCAGGTTGACAGTATGTAAATGGGTCTACTGAAGATCATACATGCATTTTGGAAACTGCTTTACCCAATCTTGCTCTTTCTGGTCTAGGTTGCTAAGGCCATTGGCCACTATTGGTAGCCTTCTTGGGGTGATTCAATAATTCTTGTTGGTTTGAAAATTTCATGTCTCTACTTTTGCAATAAACTTCCTCAAAGTCTTTCCTTTATTTCCTTTCCTGTTTCTGTTTTCCTGTTTCCTGTTTCTTCCCTTTACTGCTTTCCTATTTGCTTATATTGAGGTATAATTTGACATATCACATTCCACTAGTTTCAGGTGTACAGTACAATACAATTTGATATTTGTATATATTGCAAAATGATCACCACAATGAGCCCAGTTAACTTTCATCACCAAACTCTTTTCAATAACCTCCTTTTAATGTACCTAGTTTCCTGCCATTGAATGATACATAAATAATTACAAAATTAATTTTTTGATTATATATACTATAGTTAGTTTTTAACTTCACATTTTGAAACTTTTAGAGTTATAATAAAGATTGAAAATAACGGAAATTTCCATATTTATTTACACATATATCCTGTTATAAAGATGTCACAAATATTAATATTTTTATATAGTCATAAAACAATGATCACGTCTTACTAATTAAGAAACAATAAAAATAAACACCCCAAATAGTTGTTCCTTAGTAAGATGAGATATGTTACATGCCACGTTATTTCCATAGGATTTTCAAAATCTTCTCACATATCCTACTTTATCTTGAGTGTTCTTAATCCTTGTGTTTCAAACAGAAACATGCACACACACACACACAATTTTTATTTAAAAAATACTGAAGAAGACACAAATCAATGGAAGATATTACATGTTAATGAATTGGAAGAATTAATACTTTAGATATTCATATTGCCCACAGCAATATACAAATTCAATATAATCCCTATCTAAACTCTAATTTTTCACAAAAAGAACCCCCCAAAATTCTAAAATCTGTATAGAACTACTAAAGATTCCAAATAGTTCAAGCAACCTTGAAAGAGAAAAACAAAGCTGGTGCCATCACACTTTCTGATTTCAAAATATAGTGAAAGTGAAAGTCACTCAATTCTGTCCAACTCTGTGAACCTATGGACTATACAGTTCATGGAATTCTTGAGGCTAAACTACTGGAGTGGGTAGCCTTTCCCTTTTCCAGGGGATCTTCCCAACCCAGGGGATCAAACCAGGTCTCCCACATTGCAGGTGGATTCTTTACCAGCTAAGCCACAAGGGAAGACCAAAATATAGTACAAGCCTATATAATCAAAACAGAATAGTATTAGCATAAAACAGACATGTAGAATGATGGAACAGAATGGAGAGTTGAAGATGATGTCAAGCATATATGGACAATTAATTTATGGCAATGGTGCAAAGAATATACAACAGGGAAATGACATACTCTTAAGTAAATGGTGTTGGAAAAACGGGACAGCCACAAGAAAAAGAATAAAACTTGAGCCCTGACTTCCATCATAAACAGAAATCAACTGCAAAATACATTAAAAACTTTAATTTAAAACCTGAAACCATAAAAATCCTAGAAGAAAACATAGGTAGTAAGCGCCATGGTACTGAATTTTTCAATTTGACTCTCAAAGTAAAGTCAAAAATGCAAAAATAAATGAGTGGGACCACATCAAACTACAGAGCTTCTGTACAGTAGAGGAATCATCAACAAAAGGAAAAGGAAACCTACTGAATAGGAAAAAATACTTGCAAATCATGTATCTAATAAGGGGCTAATATCCAAAATACAAGAAATTTAAGTAATTCAGTAGTAAAATAACAAATAATTTTACTTAAAAAGTTGGCAGAGAATCTAGATAGACATTTTTCCAAAGAAGACATATAGATGGTCAATAGGCACATGAAAAGATGTGACTAAAACTTCAGTTCATTTCAGTTCAGTCGTTCAGTCATGTCCGACTCTTTGTGACCCCATGAATCACAGCATGCCAGGCCTCCCTGTCCATCACCATCTCCCAGAGTTCACGCAAACTCATGTGCATCGAGTCGGTGATGCCATCCAGCCATCTCATCCTCTGTCATCCCCTTCTCCTCCTGCCCCCAATCCCTCCCAGCATCAGAGTCTTTTCCCATGAGTCAACTTTTCGCAGGAGGTGGCCAAAGTACTGGAGTTTCAGCTTTAGCATCATTCCTTTCAAAGAAATCCCAGGGCTGATCTCCTTCAGAATGCACTGGTGGATCTCCTTGAAGTCCAAGGGATTCTCAAGAGTCTTCTCCAACACCACATTCAAAAGCATCAATTCTCCATTGCTCAGCCATTAAAAATAATATATTTGAGTCAGTTCTAATGAAGTGGATGAAACTGGAGCCGATTACACAGAGTGAAGTAAGCCACAAAGAAAAACACCAATATAATATACTAACACATATATATGGAATTTAGAAAGATGGTAACAATAACACTGTATGTGAGACAGCAAAAGAGACACAGATTTATAGAACAGACTTTTGGACTCTGTGGGAGAAGGAGAGGGTAGGATGATTTGGGAGAATGGCATTGAAATGTGTATAATATCATGTAAGAAACGAATCGCCAATCTAGGTTTGATGCAGGATACAGGATGCTTGGTGCTGGTGCACTAGGATGACTCAAAGAGATGGTATGGGGAGGGAGGTGGGAGGGCGGCTCAGGATTGGGAACTCATGTACACCTGTGGCAGATTCATGTTGATGTATGGCAAAACCAATACAGTACTGTAAAGTAAAATAAAGTAAAAAAAAAAAAAAAAAAACACCAAAAAAAAGAAAAAGCATCAATTCTTCGGCGCTCAGTTTTCTTTACAGTCCAACTCTCACATCCATACATGACCACTGGAAAAACCATAGCCTTGACTAGACGGACCTTTGTTGGCAAAGGAATGTCTCTGCTTTTCAATATGCTATCTAGGTTGGTCATAACTTTTCTTCTAAGGAGTAAGCGTCTTTTAATTTCATGGCTGCAGTCACCATCTGCAGTGATTTGGGAGCCCAAAAAGATAAAGTCTGACACTGTTTCCATTGTTTCCCCATCTATTTCCCATGAAGTGATGGGACCAGATGCCATGATCTTCGTTTTCTGAATGTTGAGCTTTAAGGCAACTTTTTCACTCTCTTCTTTCACTTTCATCAAACTTAGAGAAATGCAAATCAAAGCCACAAAGGAATAGCACCTCACACCTGTTAGAATATCAACAGATAACAACTGTTGGTGATGATACAAGAAAAGGGAACATTTGTGCAGTATTGATGAGAATATAAATTGGTGCAGCTTCCACGGGAAATAGTATTGAGGTTCCTCAAAACATTAAAAGTAGAACAACCATATGATCCAGCTATCCCATTTGGGGGTTCATACCCAAAGGAAAAGCCGACAGTATATTGAAGCTACATCTACACTCACATGTTCCTATGCAGTATTATTCACAGTAGCCAAAATATGAAAACCATCTAAGTGTCTGTCAATGGATGAATGGATAGAGAAAGTGTGCATATAAATACAGTGAAATATTATTCAGCTGTGTGAATGAAGAAGTCTTAGCAATTATAAGAAATTGGATGGACTTTGAGGATATTATGCTACATGAAATAACCCAGACAGAAAGACAAATATTGCATGATACCACTTATATGTAGAATCAAGCAATCAAAGTCAAACTCACAGAAAGAGGAAATAGAAAAGTAATTATCTGTCTAAGATGGTGAAATAAGGAAAGGATAATAAACTGCGCAAACTTTCAGCTATGAGGTAAATAAGGTCTAAGGATCTAATGGAAACTTAGTGACTACATTTTATAACAATGTATAATTGAAATTTACTGAAAGTTTAACTTAAATATTCTCACCAGAAATGTTATTTCTCATTCTCTCTCCAGATAAATATGTGCTATGATAGATGTGTTAAGAAAAATAATTAGTGTAGATCTACATTTACTTATGGGAGCTGTTTTCTAAAAATGTAATGTCTGGTCAAAAGAAGGCAAAATCCATGGTTTTCTATATAAAATGGCCTGATACATTTTGTTTCAATCATGTATCCATACCATAACACACGTTTAATGCCCTATTTTCCACATTTTACATTTTTTAGCACATTATAAAGTTATTCTTATTTTTAAAGTGAAAATAAGCTACCAGAATTTTACTTAAAGGAAAAAGCTATAGAGATATTTCATCTATGCAACATTTTAAATAACATATTAAATTCATCATCTGTTAAGCACCAATTAAGAAATATATTATTTGCTTCTGTTGTTGCTGCTGCCATTGAGATTATTCAGTGAAGATTCCTGGGAAATAAATTTGTGAGTCTTTCTATAATTGAAAATTTCTTTATTTTACCCTCACAATAGATATCATTTACCTGGAAAGAAGATTCTGATTTCAAAATAATTCTCTGACCCAAATTTTGAATGCTTTGTCTAAACATGTTTTCTCCTTTGCTATTAATGTTAAGATATCTGTAGGATATTTGATTTCAAATAATTTATAAATAATCTACATTTTTTTCTCAGAGAGCATATTTCCTTCTATTTTGATTTTATAATACTTATTTTTAAAGAGAGAAATGTAGAATGTGACTTAATTAAATTTCTAAAGGATGTATGTAATTTGTGTTTTATTTTTCCATGCTTTTCACATTTAGTAAGACTTTTTCAATTTGAAAATCCCTGTTTTATATATTTCTGGAAATTTGTTTTCTATTATTCTACTGATATTTTTCTTGTTTCTATATCCATTCTACTCTCTTTATAGAAAATTTATTAAGCGTTAATGAAGTATGTTTTTACTTTTTCACAAGACAAAATATAATGTGTCTGAAAGTTTAGAAAAAGATAAAACCAGATTTATGTGCATTACTAATGAAGAGACGCTTAATGTGACTTTGAAAGATTAAGACAACTGAAAGAGTTGCAGCAAACATCTCTTCTATATGATTCGAAACAATATGCAGTCAGTATCATTTCCTTTGTCTCTCCCCTTCAATTTACAACTAGCAGCATATCCATACGGACAAGGCAATGGCACCCCACTCCAGTACTCTTGCCTGGCTAATACTATGGACAGAGGAGCCTGGTGGGCTACAGTCCATGGGATCCTGAAGAGTCGGACACGACTGAGCGACTTCACTTTCACTTTTCACTGTCATGCACTGGACAAGGAAATAGCAACCCATTCCAGTGTTCTTGCTTGGAGAATCCCAGGGACGGAGGAGCCTGGTGGGCTGCTGTCTATGAGGTCGTACAGAGTCAGACACGACTGACGTACTTAGCAGCAGCAGCAGCAGCAGAAGCAACATATCCATAACCCAAAGGTTCCTCTGTAGAGCACACTAGATCACCGTATCATATAACTGTATGACTAATGGTGAGGGCATTGGACTTTGTGGAGGTTGCAGCACCAGGTTGGCAGTGGCAGCAGTGACCTCAATCAAGATCCAGCAGTAGTAACAGCAGTGATGACCACAGCAATGGCACCCCTTCTAGCAGAGGGGATCTAAGGTAAAAAGTGGTTACTAGAAGTCTACCTAGCTCTGTGAGCTACAGCTGAAAAGTTCTGTTGCATTTCAGCCTTACTCAGCCCTCAGAGGAGAGACATCTGTAACTTCAGGGAAGGAAAGGAAAGGAAAGGAAACAGACCAAAAAGAACACGGCTATCTGCCCCAGAATTTAGCCAGAGGAAAATCCAGAATCTCTGGGATTCCCTCACTTGAGGATCTCCCCTAAAGGTCTATCAAATGCTCAAAGCCCTAAGGTCCAAGCACATACTACCTGCCCCCTGCTCCTCCCTCCGGCCAATTTTGTTCCCAGCTACTTTTTCTTCTTAAAGTTTCCACACACAGCCAGATCAATCTATGGGAAAAAGTCAAAACTATGTGCTATAGTGTCACCTGCTGGGAAATAATAGGCCTCTAACCTGTTGGACTGTTAGAATCAAAGTAAACAAAGCTTTACCGAAAAGAGAAAGATGTCCACTACTTAAAATGCACCAACATAGCCACATTTCATCAAACATCATGAAAAATTATGGTAATACAGTATTAGAAAAATAAAATGACAATCCTCCAGCACATTAACTGAAAATCACAGAAGAGTGTGATCTACCATTAGAGAATTTAAAAAAGCAATTACAAATAAATTCAACTAACCACAAGAAAATTCAGAAAGACAATTCAATGAACTCAGGAATAAAATTAATGAACAGAAGGAGTGCTTTACGAAAGGGATTGAAATTGTTGAAAACCAAACAGAAATTGAAAATCAAATAATTGAAACCAAACATAAATTCGGAGTTGAAAAACTCAATAAAAGAGATGACAAACATGTTAGAAAGCACTGGAAATAGAAAGGTTAGCTAAAAGAAAGAATAAACAATCTGGAAGACATAAACCTAGAAATAATTCAGCTGCAAGAGGAAAGAGAATTAAGATTTTTAAAGAGTCAGAAAACCATCTGAAAGCTATTATACTCCATTAGGAGAGCAAGCATGAGAATAATAGTTATGTCAGAAGGAGAAAAGGAGAGAAGAGAGGCTATTTAAGAAATAATATCTGAAAGCTTCCTAAACTTGGGGAAAAAACTGAACATACAAATCCACAAAGACAAAATAATGTATTGTGAATATTTATAAATAAAATTGCTTATAAAGAGAATTTGGCTTTTCAGACTATAACAAATTATGAAAGCAAGTCTGAAAATGATGATATTAAAAGGTACAACTCTCCAGCTATAAAATAAATAAGCAATGCTGAAACAAATCTTCAGCATAGGTAATATGGTTAATAATACACACACACACACACATGTGTGTGTGTATACATATATAAATACACACAGGTACTCAGTTGCTTCAGTTGTCACAACTGAAGCAACTGGGTACCTGAACATGCACACACACACTCACACCCACCCACACACACACACACACACACATATATTCAGTAGTGTTGGTCAGAAAATTAGTTCAGGTCTTTCAGTAAGATGTTACAGAAATGTACTATTGTAATACTCTAATACATTTTTGTGGGGATGGATGGTTACTATTCTTATTGTGGTGATTAGTTCATAAAGTATGCAAGCATCAAATCACTATGCAGTGCACTTGACACTAACATAATATTGTTCATGAACTATACTTCAATTTAAAAAGAAAGAAAGAAGTCCTAGTTTCTATATCCTGGAAAAATGTTCTGTTTTCCATTATTTATGTTGAGGTGCTTTTGTCTTAAAAACTGACAATTTACTTCACATATTCTAAGACGTGATGGTCAAAGGAAGAAAGTCTTACTTTCAAATATATATATATATATAAATTTTTAATTTTATATGGTATAGAATATTCAGTTCATTTCAGTTCAGTCACTCAGTCATGTCTGACTCTTGGCGACCCCATGAATTGCAGCACTCCAGACCTCCCTGTCCATCATTAACTCCCGGAGTTTACCCAAACTCATGTCATTAACTTTTTATACAGACTGATGCACCTTCCCAGGTGGCGCTAGTGGTAAATAACCTGTCTTCTAATGCAGGAGACATAAGAGATGTGGGTACAATCCCTGGGACAGGAAGATCCCCTGGAGTAGGAAGTGGCAACCCACTCCAGTATTCTTACCTAGAGAATTCCATGGACAGAGGTGTCTGGCAGACTATAGTCCATAGGGTCACAAATAATGGGATATGACTAAATCAACATAGTACACACTTTGGGAAACAATCCAATTGTCCTTCATTTGTTCAATTATTCATTTTAAAAATAGTCAGTGCAAGGACTATGCTGGAGATACAACAGGGATTAATATGGATTTCATATTTCCCATTTTCAGTCTAGGAAACAAACAGGAGTAAAGAACTTTGCCAGGAACAATCCTGGCAATATAACTTATTATGTGGCAAAAATTGTTCTGAGCATACAGCTGTGAGAAAGATAATGTTATTTGTTCTTAAGTTGTTCGCAATTCTGTAGTGGAAAGCCAGGACTGTATTCTTAAATTAGGTTGCCAGAGCAATTTTGTTGTTCCAGAAGACCAAGTTCAGAAAGACCATATGTAATTCTTTCTTTTTCTTTATTCTTTCATCCTGTTTTTTCTTTCTTTCTTTCTTTTTTTAAGGATAATTGCTTTACAGAATTTTGTTGTTTACTGTCAAACCTTAACATAAATCAGCCATCAGTTCAGTTCAGTTCAGTCACTCAGTCGTGTCTGACTCTTTATGACCCCATGGATTGCAGCATGCCAGGCCTCCCTGTCCATCACCAACTCCCGGAGTTCACTCAGACTCATGTCCATTGAGTCCATGATGCCATCCAGCCATCTCATCCTCAGTCGTCCCTTTCTCTCCTGCCCACAATCCCTCCCAGCATCAGGGTCTTTTCCAATGAGTCAACTCTTCACATCAGGTGGCCAAAGTACTGGAGCTTCAGCTTTAGCATCATTCCTTCCAAAGAAATCCCAGGGTTGATCTCCTTCAAAATGGACTGGTTGGATCTCCTTGCAGTCCAAGGGACTCTCAAGAGTCTTCTCCAACACCACAGTTCAAAAGCATCAATTCTTGGGTGCTCAGCCTTCTTCACAGTCCAAGTCTCACATCCATACATGACCACAGGAAAAACCATAGCCTTGACTAGATGGACCTTAGTCAGCAAAGTAATGTCTCTGCTTTTGAATATACTGTCTAGGTTGGTCATAACTTTCCTTCCAAGGAGTAAGCATCTTTTAATTTCATGGCTGCAGTCACCATCTGCAGTGATTTTGGAGTCCAAAAAAATAAAGTCTGACACTGTTTCCCCATCTATTTCCCATGAAGTGATGGGACCAGATGCCATGATCTTCATTTTCTGAATGTTGAGCTTTAAGCCAACTTTTTCACTCTCCTCTTTCACTTTCATCAAGAGGCTTTTTAGCTCCTCTTCACTTTCTGCCATAAGGGTGGTGTCATCTCAGCCATAAAAAGGAATGCAATTGAGTCAGTTTTGATGAGGATCTTGTTTTCATTTATGTCATCGAGAGTTCTGCCTATGTTTTCCTCTAAGAGTTATAAATTTCCTGGTCTTACATTTAGGTCTTTAATCCATCTTAAGTTTATCTTTGTGTATGGTGTTAGGAAGTGTTCTAATTTCATTCTTTTACCTGTAGCTATCCAGTTTTCCCAGAATCATTTATTGAAGAGGCTGTCTCTGCCCCATAGTATATTCTTGCCTCTTTTATCAAAAATAAGGTACCCATAGGTGCATGGGTTTATTTCTAGGTTCTCTGTCTTGTTCCATTGGTCTATATTCATGTTTTTTGTGCCAGTATCATACTGTCTTGATGACTGTAGCTTTGTAGTATAATCTGAAGTCAGGAAGGTTGATTCATCCGCTCCATTTTCTTTCTCAAGACTGCTTTGGCTATTCGGAGTCTTTTGTGTTTCCATATGAATAGTGACTTTTTTTGTTCTACTTCTATGAAAAATGTCATTGGCAATTTGATAGGGATCACATAGAATCTGTAGATTGCCTTTGGAAGTATAGTCATTTTCACAATATTTATTCTTCCTACTCAGGAACATGAAATCTCTCTACCTGTATATGTCATCTTTGATTTCTTTCATCAGTGTCTTATAATTTTCTGTGTATAGTTTTTTGTCTCCTTAGGTAAGTTTATCCCTAAATATTTAATTTTTTTTTTTGCAATGGTGAATGGGATTGATTCCTTAATTTCCCTTTGAGATTTTTCATTGTTAGTGTATAGAAATGCAAGTGATTTTGGTGTATTGATTCTGTATTTAACAACTTTGCTAAATTCACTGATTAGCTCTAGTAATTTTCTGATACTATCTTTAGTGTTTTCTATGTACAGTATCATGTCATCTGCGAACAGTGAGAGTTTTATTTCTTCTTTTCCAATCTGGATTCCTTTTATTTCTTTTTCTTCTCTGATTAGTGAAGCTAGGACTTCCAGAATTATGTTGAATAACAGTGGTGAAAGTGGACAACTTTGTCTTCTTCCTGATCTTAGGAGGAATGCTTTCAGTTTTTCACCATTAAGAATAGTGTTTGCTGCGGACTTATCATATATGACCTTTACTATGTTGAGGTTATGCTCATTTGGATCAATTAATAAGGAACAGAGGATTCCTGGCAGATCCAAAACAGTACACAGGAAGCCTCCTGTTAAATGCTTCCTGACAATTTTGTAGCTTGTTTTTCTTCTCTTGTATTTCTTGACTATATAAATCCCTTTAACATTTGTTGTAAAGCTGGTTTTGTAGTACTGAATTCTCTTTACTTTTGCTTGTCCGAGAAGCTTTTTATTTCTCCACCAATTTTGAATCAGATCCTTGCCAGGTACAGTAATCTTGGTTGTAGATGTTTCCCTTTCAGTGCTTTAAATATATCCTTCATTCCATTCTGGCCTGCAGAGTTTGGCTGAAAGATCAGCTGTTAAGCCTGTGGGGTTTCCCTTGTATGATACTTGTTACTCTTCCCTTGTTGCTTTTAATATTCTTTCTTTGTGTTTAGTCTTTGTTAGTTTGATTAGCATGTATCTTGGCATGTTTCTCTTTGGGTTTATCCTGTATAGGACTCTTTGTGCCTCTTGGACTTGATTGACTGTTTCCTTTTCCATGTTGGGGAAATTTTGAAACATAATCTCTTCAAAATTTTTCTCACACCCTTTCTTTTTCTCTTCTTCTTCTGAGACCCCTCTAATTCGAATGTTCCTGAATTTGATATTGTGCCAGAGGTCTCTGAGACTATCCTCAGTTCTTTTCATTCTTTTTACTTTATTTTGTCTTCAGAAGTTATTTCCACCATTTTATCTTTCAGCTCACTGATTCATTCTTCTGATTCAGATATTCTGCTATTGATTCCTTCCAGAGCATTTTTAATTTCAGTAATTGTGTTGTTTATCTCTGTGTTTATTCGTTAATTTTTCTAGGTCCTTGTTAATCGATTTTGCATTTTCTTAATTTTGTTTACAAGGTTTTGGATCATCTTTACTATCAATATTCTTTTTCAGGGAGTTTGCCTATTCTTCTTTGTTTATTTGGACTTCTGTGTTTCTAGTTTTTTCTTCGTGTGTATTATTTCTCTGCCTACTATTATTATTATTATTTTTATTTATTGTGTTTGAGGTCTCTTTTTCCCAGTCTTCATGGTTGAATTCTTTCTTCCTTTTGGTTTCTGCCCTCCTAAGGTTGGTCCAGTTTTTTTTTTTTTTTTTGTAAGCTTTGTAGATTTGTGCTGAGTTTTTTTGTTTTGTTTTGTTTTCCTGCTGATGGACAAGGCTGAGTGAGGTAATAATCCTGTCTGCTGGTGACTGGGTTTGTATTTCTGTTTTGTTTGTTGCTTAGATGAAGTATCCTGCACAGGGTGCTACTGGTGATTGGGTGATACTGGGTCTTGTATTCAACTTTGTGTCGTTCTCACTATATGATACTCCCTAGGGTTTGTTCTCTGGTAATCTGACACCTTGAAGTCAGTGTTCCCACTCCAAAGCCTCAGAGCTTGATCTTAGGTAAGGAACGAAGATTCCACAAGTGGCTTGTTATGGCATTCAGTGAGATGTAAAAATATATACAAAAATGAGAAACCAAAGATGAACCCCAGACAAATGGCAGGTACAAAATCAGGCAAATAATAATTAATACAATAGAATATAAACATGTACATAGACACCCATGAGCACAGTCAAAACAGTCCAACAAAAATGAAGTACAATAGATTGACCCGGCCAATAAAGGAAATTGAAAATTATATTTACCAGTGGAGAACAAAACTACCTAAAGCACAAAGCAGAAAACAAAACTAAAGCAAGGCAGCAAGTGGGGAATAAAGCAATGAAAACAAAACTAACAAATATGTTGAGAGGAAAAGAAAGAAAGTAAAGAAGGAAAGAATAGATATGCAAAGTTAAATAGAGGTAGATGAAGAAGATTTATATATATATATTAAAGGTTAACTGCAAGGGGAAAAGAACAGTAGGAAAAGCAAACAAAGGAATACATGTAGAGAATATATAATAGGTTTAAAAAAATAAAAGTTAAAATTATAAAAAAGAGAAAAGCAAAAACAGAAAATGGAAGAAGAAAGAAAAAAGGAAAACTCCACAGAACTGCAGAAGCCTAATATAGATGCAGCGGTTTATAACAACAATAAAAATTGTGACTGAATATACACATATACATATACACCCATAAGCAAAATCAGATCAGTTCAACAAAAATAAAGAATAGATTGACCCAGCGAACAAAGGAAACCAAAAATTATATCTACCAGAACAAAACTAACTAAATACAAAGTGGAAAACAAAACTATAACAAAGTGTCAATTGCAAAATAAAGCAATGAAGATAAAACTAACAAATATGTTGAGAGGAAAGGAAAGAAAGAAAAGGAAGGAATAGATATGCAAAGTTAAATAGAAGCAGATGAAGAACATTTAATACATTAAAGATTAACTGCAAGGGAAAAAGGACATTATAAAAAGCAAAGAAAGGAATAAATGTAGAAAAAAATTTAGGTTTAAAAAATTAAAATTAAAAAAAGAGAGAAACAAAACAAAAGGAAATTCCACAGACCTGCAAAAGCCCAGTGTAGAGGTAGAGGTTTATGACAACAATTAAAAAAAGAAAAAAATGTGACTGAGAAAAAAAAAAACTCAAAAAATGTAATTAGATTCCATAGTGCCAATAAAATCGATAACTACAACAGAGGGGGGAAAAGGAAAAAGAAAGAAAAAATAATCTACAGAACAAATCAAAACATAAGAATAATAAATGTTTTTCTTGAGTCACTGTTGTCAGAGTCCTTTCCCTCACTGGGAGTCACAGTCCACCTCACCTCTGTCACTCAGTCGTGTATGACTTTTTGCGACCCCATGGAGTTTAGCTCACCAGGCTCTTCTGTCCATGGGGTTTCCCAGGCAAGAATACTGGAGTGGGTTGCCATTTCCTTCTCCCAACCCTGGGGTCAAACCCAGGTCTCCACATTGCAGGCTGCTGCTTTAACCTCTGAGCCACCAGGGAAGCCCCTCACCTCCCTAGGATGCCCTTCAACACTGGAATCCAGATATCAGGACCTGTTGTGGGGGAGGCTCCAATTCTCATCTGGTCCAGCTCTTTTGTGTGCTTGCTTCCAGTGTCCACAGCTATCAAAACTAGTGCGTTTTCTTTTGTGGGTGCTCTCAATGACCTTTTATAAATTCCATAGACACAGAGTCTCCCTAGTTGATCATGTGGATTTAATCTGCAGCATGTACTACTGTGGGAAGGTTTTGGGTTTTCTTCCTTAGCCACATTGTTGCTGGGTTTCAATTGTGGTTTTATTTCCACCTCTGCTTGTGGGTCATCCACTGGGTTTGCTCCTGAGGCTGCCCTGGAGGACTTGGGTTTGCCCCTGTGTGGACCAGGTGCGGAGGTGGTGCAGCTGCCTGGGTTGCAGGGGTTCTGGCAGCACTAGGTACTCGGGGATTTGACAACTAGGGCAGCAGGAAATATAATGCTCTAGAAGGGGATGGCAACCAGTATTGGCCAATACTGCTCCAGTATTCTTACCTGGAGAACCGCCCTCCCTGACGGAGAAGACTGGCAGCTACAGACTACACGGTCGCAAAGAATCAGACATGACTAAAGCGACCCTGCACACATAGACCCAAGATTTTTTTTTGCCTATGGCAACTCTGCCTCAGTGAGAGTTGAACGTGAACGTGGCACAGTTGCTTTGGCGTGCAATGCCCTGGTGGCACCAAGTGTGCAAGGACACAGACTGCCTCCACCGCAGGAGTTATGGCCCTATCAGAGCCTTTTTTTGAGCCTCTTGTACCTGGTGATCAGAAGGTCTCTTTGGCCAGCGTTTCTCCATAGCTCCACCTGGTCAGGCACTTAGAGGGCTCCCTTGCCTGGGCTCCTTTTCTGTTGTTTGGTATGTCAGGCACATAGAGGGGACCCCTGACAGGGGTCCTACTCTGTAGATCTGGCCATCAGGCACTTAAAGGGGCACCCTGGGTGGGGTCTTACCCTGTAGTTCAGTGCATCAGGCGTTTGATGTGTCAGCCTCTCTATTGTTCAGATGCCAATGCCTGTGTGTTGGAGGAGAGAGGCTATGAGGGTGGCTCTACCCCCTTTGCCTGACTCAGCAGTATCACCTTGCTTCCATGGCTGACCGGCTTTCCTCCACAGGCATTTCCCACCACAATCTCCCTCACATCCCCTCGATCTGTCTTTCCACAATCGACAGCAGTCTTCACCCTGAGTTTGCTCCACAATCCCTAAACTCCAGCTCCCAGCTGCTGCACCTTCCAGGGGATCTACATCCTTGTCCAGGATATGTATGGCTGCAGCAAGAACTGTCTGATTCTCATTCCATTTAGGCTGCCACAGATCAACTCTTTCACTTTCAGCCTTAAATGCTTCCCTCTGACTCAGACAATCGCCCCAATGTGGGAATCAGGCCTCTGATTCAGTTCCCCCACCTGCTGAGGGCAGGTCAGTCCTACTAACACTCCTGATTTTCCCCTAGTTCCTTCATCCTACTGAGTTTGACATGGCTCTATATATTCTTTTCCACTGGTCAGGTACTCCTGTATGCTCTCAGCTGCTGTTCTGCATGCACTTCTGTGTCTGAAGGTATATTTCTGATGTAACCTTGGAGACAGATGTACTCCATGTCCACCTACTTCTCCACCATCTTGTTCTTGATGACCATATGTAAAATTTTAAAAGCATATATGAATAGAATATGGTTTTATTGAAGAAATGTGCCTTTTCAGAGGAAGATCTTGGGTTGAGTCATTAAGAAAATCATTGCTAGTTTGGTTTAAGGGACATGAGTGTGACTGGCCAAGTGCAGTGCTGGTATGCCCAGTTAACAATTCAATGAATTACGCAGGGAGGAATTTTCTCTTCTTTGTACATTAAGCATGACTTCACTGACACTTTGAGGTTGGTTGTTCAGGGAATGTTAGGAGATAAAAATTTCAATAAGCCTTGCTGTTCTCTGGGTGATCACTGAAAGAAGGTTTCCCTTAAAACAGTTTATGAACAGAAGCAGCGCAGGAAGGAAGCCACAGGCCCAATACAGCTGAAAAATTATTTTGTAAGTACAAATTTGATACCTTTCATAAAGAAGAGTGAGCAATAAGGTGGACGTGTACATGGGGTCATCAATAGTGTAATTTCATTTGGGTCCACAGCTGAAAGTGTTTGTTATCATTTATCTATATGTACATAATCAGTATTTTCACTTATACAAGCTTCTGTGTGACCCCATAGACTGCAGCCTACCAGGCTCCTCCATCCATGGGATTTTCCAGGCAAGAGTACTGGAGTGGGGTGCCATTGCCTTTATATATACACACACACACACACACACACACACACACATACATAGGTCAGTACCTTGATTAATATAAGCCCTATATGTGCATATCCTTAAATAAAGTTCATGCATTTCCTTTTAGACCAACATATATTTTAAGTACATCCTATAACAATTAATTCAGAAATTAATTTTACAAAAGCTTTTTATAGAAATAACTGCTGTATATACAGGTCAAGAGATGCGGCTGGTGTCTGAAATAAGAGTAATTTAGAATGAATGTAATATGGACAAAAATTGAGATTTGACTTAATAAATAAACTAGAAAATAAATCACTGAGCCTATTCAAGGATAATATTTCAATTTTCAGGCTACATCAATACTGAGTTCATATGAATCCGATCATTAAAAGGTTACTTACTGTTGACCAGAATAAATTTAAACCTCCCAAAGCTAGCCATTACATAAAAGTAGTTTTATACTAAAGAGAAGAGATACTTTCACAGAGTAAAATAACTATAAAATGAAAGTATTTCAAGGATATTAGATATTTTAGCAAAGTAGTTCTTTACAAAAATGCTCTATTAGGAATAAAGATCAAATGTTTTCTATAGAAAATAATGATGGGATTTAATATTGGAGGTGTCAGAAGACCACATGGTTATTGTGAGAAATAACATTTAACCTTTCTCTTGTGGCTGATGGAGGCCAATGCAGTATTTTATTATCAACAATGGCAGGTGATTTATTACCAGTGTTTCTACTCCAGTAAAGCCACATTAGGCTGTGCTTGATGTATCATTTGTTATCTTCAACCCCCCTGCACACTTCCTGCATGCATAATTCTTTTTTTCTAGCAAATTTTAAACATAGAAATGTAAATATTTGAGTAATTATTCCAGATGACCTATGGAGGTAAAATCAACAAGCTAAATAAATAGATTATGCCAGACAATGTCTGACATAATCATAAAGTTCTGGCTTCAGGAAGAAGGATGGTTATATCTCTGAAACATCCACTATGCATAATGGTACATTAGTGTAGATACAGCAGTGACACAGAATAAATCACAGGCACACTTTTAGAAGGGAATATAATTTTGTGAAATAAATTCAGGTCAGATAGCTTTCAACAGTTTCTGTTTTCAGAACTTACTACCTAAAAAAATAAAAAAAAAAAATCCATCAAATAGTCTGAAATTCCTTGGGAGATGGCTGAGAGTGGTTTCCCTATCTTCAACTCACTTGACTATTTGATATCAGTGTGGAAGCAAATTAAGAAATATCAAAACAGTTATATCTTCTAAAATTTCACATTTTATAGATGTATCCCTGAAGAGTATTAGAAACTTTGGATTGTAAGTTTTTGCTTCAGTAAAATGTGGATAATGATCATCACTCTTAAATACAGAATGAAGTTTTTCCATGTGTTTTTCTTTCAGTCATTGATCATAAATATTGACTAAATTTACATAGTCTTTTAAAGAAAGATTCTTCTCTGTGTGGTGTTTTATTTTATGAGAAGTTTTCTCAACCACTTTAATTCATAACTTCTCTCTATTTCTACATTTACTCTGCCCACAGGAATACAATAGTAGAATAATTTAATATGATTGGTAAATTTGGAAAGCACAAGAATATTTATAAAGTTCAAAACTATACAACATGAAACAAGATAAAATTCTCAATTTCTGGCATTGAATCTAATGTTAAAAGGCCAGCCAAAAAAGAAGTATAAAAACCATACCACAAATAAGGACAAAATCAATCAACAGATACCAAGAACAGACACATATGTAAACATTATAGAGAAGATAAGTCTGGGAGTATTTTTAGCAGTAACTGCTGCTCCTTTCACCCAGCTAATCCCACAGCTGGTATCTCTCTGAAGTCTTCCTAATCTTCTCTGTGAACTCCTGAAGGAGTTCCTGAAGATAAAGCTTCCAAAAGAATTTTAACTTCTTAGTATATTTACAATTCTTAATAGCTACAGTCTCAGAATAGCTCATAACCAAATTTTATCAATTCATTAAAAATGTCTGGTTTATTTTCCTTTTTTTTCTTTTTCTAGGTAATGTTGTTTTTGTTAGTTTTATTGAAATATAGCTGATTTAGAATGTTATGTTAGTTTCTGGTATACAGGAAAATGATTCTGTTATACATACATATTATTTTATAATATGGCTTATTGCAGGATACTGAATATATTAACAGTTCCCTATGTTATACAGTAGGATTTGTTGTTTATATATTTCATACATAGAGTAGTTTGTATCTGCTCTTCATAAACTTCTAATTTATCCCTCCCAACCCTTTTCACCCTTTGGTAATCATAAGTTTGCTTTCTATGTCTGTGAGTCTTTTTCTCTTTTGTACATAAGTTCATTTGTGTCATATTTTAAATTCTACATGTAAGTGACATCATAATGTGTTTGTCTTTCTCTATTTGACTTACTTCACTTAGTATGATAATCTCTAGGTCCAATCCATGTTGCTGCAAATAGCATTATTTCATTTTTCTTTATGGCTGAGTAGTATTCAATTGTGTATACACATTTTCTTTATCCATTTATCTGTTCATGGATATTTAGGCTGTTTCCATATCTTGGCTATTGTAAATAGTGTTGCTATGAACACTGGAGTATATGTAAATTTTGAATTGGAGTTTTCTCTGGATATATGCCCAGGAGTAGGATTGCTGGGCTTCCCTGGAGACTCAGATGGTAAAAAATATGCCTGCAATGCAGGAGACTGGGGTTCTATCCTTAGGTCAGGAAGACCCCCTGAAGAAGGGAATGCCAACCCACTCCAGTATTCTTGCCTGAAGAAGTCCATGGACAGAGGAGCCAGGCAGGCTACAGTCCACGGTGTCGCAATGAATTTGACAAGACTGAGTGATTAACATACACGGTAACTTCAATTTTAGTTTTTTAAGAAACCCTCACACTGTTTTACATAGCAGATATACCAATTTATATTCCCACCAATAGTGTGGGAGGGTTTTCTCAACACCCTCTCCAGCATTTGTTATTTGTAGACATTTTAAGGATGGCCAATCTAACCAGTGTGAGGTGATACCTCACACTGCTGCTTTGACTTGCATTTGTTTCTCTGATAATTAGTG
Source organism: Aepyceros melampus (assembly GCA_006408695.1). Classification (NCBI taxonomy): domain Eukaryota; kingdom Metazoa; phylum Chordata; class Mammalia; order Artiodactyla; family Bovidae; genus Aepyceros; species Aepyceros melampus. The sequence continues at coordinate 282,108 of SJXQ01008090.1, read as the reverse complement.
ATGTCGAGCATCCTTTAATATGCCTATTGGCATATATTCATCTCTGTATCTTCTTTGGGAAAAAAAGTGAAATTTAGATCTTATTCCCATCTCTTGATTGAGTTGTTTGCATTTGTTTTGTTTTTTGGTTATTGGTTTTATGAGTTGTTAAGCTCTTGTCATTCACATCATTTGTAAATGTTTTCTTCCAGTCCATATCTTGTCTTTCTGTTTTTTAACAGTTTACTTTGCTGTTCAAAAGCTTATAAATTAAAGTCTCATAGCTTAATTTTGTTATTATTTCCTTGAGAGACTGAGCTAAGAAAACCTTGGTATGATTCATGTCAGAATGTTTTTCCTCTGTTCTGTTGTAGGAGTTTTATGGTGCCATGTCTTATGTTCAAATATTTAAGTTATCCTGAGTTCATTTTTGAGTATGGTATGAGGGTTCTAACTTCATTTATTTACATGTGGCTGTCCATCTTTCCCAACGCTACTTGCAGAAGACACTGTCTTTTCTCCACTGTAAGATTCCACATAAGAACTACTAGAACTGATGAATATATTCAACAAGGGAGCAGAACACCAGATTAACACACAGAAATAAGCTGCATTTTTTCTAAACTAACAATGAAATAGTAGTAAGTGAAAATTTTTAAAAATTCCTTTTAGAGGTGGATCATAGAGGATCCTGCTGTGATTTATGTCAGATGAAAAGATGCTCAACATCACTCATTATCAGAGAAATGCAAATCAAAGCCACAATGAGGTACCATTTCACACCAGTCAGAATGGCTGCAATCCAAAAGTCAACAAGCAATAAATGCTGGAGAGGGTGTGGAGAAAAGGGAATCCTCTTACACTGTTGGTGGGAATGCAAATTAGTACAGCCACTATGGAGAACAGTGTGGAGATTCCTTAAAAAATTGCAAATAGAAATGCCTTATGATCCAGCGATCCCACTGCTGGGCATACACACCGAGGAAACCAGAATTGAAAGAGACACGTGTACCCCAATGTTCATTGCGGCACTGTTTGTAATAGCCAGGACATGGAAGCAACCTAGATGTCCATCAGCAGATGAATGGATAAGAAAGCAGTGGTACATATACACAATGGAGTATTACTCAGCTATTAAAAAGAATACATTTGAATCAGTTCTAATGAGGTGGATGACTTGGGCATACACACCAAGGAAACCAGAATTGAAAGAGACACATGTACCCCAATGTTCATTGCAGCACTATTTATAATAGCTAGGACATGGAAGCAACCTCGATGTCCATCAGCAGATGAATGGATAAGAAAGCTGTGGTACATATACACAATACGGTATTACTCAGCCATTAAAAAGAATACATTTGAATCAGTTCTAATAAGGTGGATGAAGCTGGAACCGATTATTACAGAATGAAGTAAGCCAGAAAGAAAAACACCAATACAGTATACTTACACATATATATGGAATTTAGAAAGATGGTAATGATAAACCTGTACGTGAGACAGCAAAAGAGACACAGATGTATAGAACAGACTTTTGGACTCTGTGGGAGACAGAGAGGGTGGGATGATTTGGGAGAGTGGTAGTGTAACTTGAAGTAAGCCAGAAAGAAAAACACCAATACAGTATACTTACACATATATATGGAATTTAGAAAGATGGTAATGATAAACCTGTACGTGAGACAGCAAAAGAGACACAGATGTATAGAACAGACTTTTGGACTCTGTGGGAGACAGAGAGGGTGGGATGATTTGGGAGAGTGGTAGTGTAACATATATGATATCATAAGTGAAATGAATCGCTGGTCTAGGTTTGATGCAGGATGCAGGATGCTTGGGACTGATGCATGGGGATAATCCAGAGATGGTGTGGGCGGGAGGAGGGAGGTGGGGGTCGAGCTTGGGAGTTCATGTACACTCGTGGTTGATTCATGTCAATGTGTAGCAAAACGAATACAGTATTGTAAAGCAAAACAAACTAAAAAATAAAAATTGATTAAAAAAAGAAACTAGGTATTAAACGACTTGGTGAATAATAAATGCTGCTGTGGTAAACCTGTGCACATATAAAATAAATAAATAAATAAAAGTGAATAAATTCAAATTATACTTAAATGTTAATTACAGAATCAAGATTGACAGGAGAAATATCAATAACCTCAGATATGCAGAAGATACCACCCTTATGGCAGAAAGTGAANGTCACCCTGCTTATTTAACTTCTATGCAGAGTACATCATGAGAAACGCCGGACTGGAAGAAGCACAAGCTGGAATCAAGATTGCTGGGAGAAATATCAATAACCTCAGATATGCAGATGATACCACCCTTATGGCAGAAAGTGAAGAGGAACTAAAAAGCCTCTTGATGAAAGTGAAAGAGGAGAGTGGAAAAGTTGGCTTAAAGCTCAACATTCAGAAAACTAAGATCATGGCATCTGGTCCCATCACTTCATGGGAAATAGATGGGGAAACAGGGGAAACAGTGTCAGACTTTATTTGTGGGAGCTCCAAAATCACTGTAGATGGTGACTGCAACCATGAAATTAAAAGACACTTACTCCTTGGAAGGAAAGTTATGACCAACCTAGATAGCATATTGAAAAGCAGAGACATTACTTTGCCACCAAATGTCTGTCTAGTCAAGGCTATGGTTTTTCCATTGGTCGTGTATGGATGTGAGAGTTGGACTGCGAAGAAAGCTGAGCACCGAAGAATTGATGCTTTTGAACTGTGGTGTTGGAGACTGTTGAGAGTCCCTCGGACTGCAAGGAGATCCAACCAGTCCATTCTAAAGGAGATCAGTCCTGGGTGTTCATTGGAAGGACTCATGCTAAAGCTGAAACTCCAGTACTTTGGCCACCTCATGCGAACAGTTGACTCATTGGAAAAGACCCTGATGCTGAGAGGGATTGGGGGCAGGAGGAGAAGGGGATGACAGAGGATGAGATGGCTGGGTGGCATCACCGACTCGATGGACATGAGTTTGAGTAAACGCCAGGAGTTGGTGATGGACAGGGAGTGCTGGCGTACTGAGATTCATGGGGTCCCGAAGAGTTGGACACAACTGAGCGACTGAACTGAACTGAACTGATACACTCTAGCCTGAGAGGCACTCACAGCAAACCTATTTTACCAAACACAGCTTAGGACTTACCTTTGTTTCATTAGGAATCCTTGATTTCCTCAATGGGGAAAAAACTTTAACACTTTTTGAAACTACTTCTTAATGCAGTTTCCTTTACACTGTTTACCCTCTTTTGCTCTATGCCACTTTCTAAGATCAAATCATCACAGAGAAAATCTAGGAAACATACTTAAAGGAAAGGAAAACAAAAGTCTGACATGATTATTATTAGTGAGATAAAACAAGGAAAGAGAAGAATAAGCAGATTGGGAGAAATCCCATTACTTGTGATAATTTGGAATTGTTCTCAAACATCTCTGACCCCCCAAAACCTCACAAATCCATATTAAATCAACCGGCTCAGCAGGTTGTTCAGGCTCAGCACAGACAAGCAGTATCATCTCTAAGAGGCATCTGAGAGAGTCAGAATCAGTGCAAGGGAACAGTCTGAAGCAAACCAGAGTCCAGACCATTCAGTCATGCCCTGGTTTCTTCTTGCTTTCTCTGCACTTGGTTCTCTCAGTCTCCTTTCCTCACCTGCTAAAATAACTAAGGGGCTTCTTCTAGATACCTGATTTTGGAATATACTTTTCAAAGGACACAATATGTAAGATATGTCATAAACCAACAACAGTAATAACATACAAGTTACATGTAAGTACAGGACGGCGCTGTCAGACCCCAGACTGTTGTCCACCTGCACGGTCACTCGGAAAATGCCCACATTGTGATAGACGTGTTTGATCCCATCTTCCATGGAGCTGAGGTTGACATAAGACACTGCGATGCCATCCCCGAAGTCCACCTGGATGAGTGTCCTCTGGACATCACCCTGAAAGACAGCACCAGAAGAAGGGGGGTCAGTGAGTGGCTGTTGCTTCTCCAGGGCTGAAGCTTATCAGAGCCCCAGCTCAGGGATAAGGCAGCCTCAGCTCTGTCCTGCAGCTGGGAGCCTGTGTCTGTGTGACGGGATCCCTGTGAAATTCCCTGGGAGACAGGAGTTTACGAAGATGGATACTCTCCAAACCTGAAAGGTACCACAACTCCCAAAAGTTCTAAGGTTTGGAAAATTGTTGATTATCAGCTCCAATTTGATATTCATTTCCTCTGAAGCCTCTGTTTACAGTCTGATCATCCACATGAATAAAAGGTTTACATACACAGTTTTAAAAATTCAGCCTACCTGACACTGTCGAGGGTCACTTCCCATGTGTTCAGGGTCCCCACATTTCTGGTTCCCTAACTGTTGGAGAAAGGACAGAGGATGCCTTGTCTGACACTGGGCTCAGCCCTGTTATTACTGATAGTTAAGATAATGATGGCTAATTCTTTTATACTTCAGTGTTTTCTACCATCAAAATGATCTCACTTTATGGAATCTCAGTATGGAGAAAAAAGCAGGCAATGTTTATCCACTTTACAGATGAGGAAGCTGAAGTGAAAGAAGGTTTAACCATTTGTTACTGCAGCTAGCTAGCTGCAGCAGTCTCGGGACTTAAACCCCTCTGTTTGGACTTGCATTTCATTCACTATAGGTGGGTTAAGCATTGACAGCTCCTCTGGGCTCAAATCCTGTCATTTCATTAACCAGCTAGATGACTCATGTATGTCAAGCAGTCTCCTTTGGTGTCAGTTACCTAATCTGTGAAATGGGCATATTAGCATCTTCCTATCTTAACTCAAAAGAGTTATTATAGAAGACATGTGAGTAATCAGTAACCTGTACAATTTGATACCAAAATGAATGACTGTAAAAACAATGCAGCTATGAAAGACCTGCTATATCCCTTTTAAAGCTTGACTGAGTCATATGATTCTAAATTTCCCACAAGTAGGCAGGAGAAGATAAAGCCTGCTTTATAAAATCCCAGACCTGCTAAAAAAATAGCTTGTGGAATTAGTTGAGATTCTTAAAGAACGAAGTTCATTTAAAAAAACTGACAACACCCAGCATCCCTCACAGATAACTCATCCTTTAACAGTTTTGTGTGTGTGTGTGTGTGTGTGTGTGTGTGTGTACGCATGCGCACACATGTATCTGTTTTGTTAGCTTTCTCCATTTGGGGCAGAGTGGAGGAAGAAAACAAAAAACCTTGAACTAGAAATGTATTTTCGATTAAGTAAGGTTCACACGGTTTCATATTTTTTGAAAAGGGCAAGTTTAAAATGTTGACATTTAAAAGATTAATTCACAGGGAAAGGAAACGCAGTTCAAATCCTATGAATCTATATGACCTATTCTTCTGATCTGCGCCCAGCCAAGCATTGTGTGAGGGTGTACACGGCAGCTAACCCTCTGTAAGTACATGGGCATAAATCTCCCCTCGGGTGGGAAAAAAGAAACTCCATTCAAAATTACAAAACAGATAACCACAAGTCCAGATGTTGTACAATTACCTGAATTCCCTTCGCTATTAAATACAAACGTCAGCCACGCTTGCTGACTTGTCCTTCACTTGGACAACCAAACTGGACTGACCAGCTTCTCATTCTGCTTCTGGTCAGTTTCCTCCTAGGTTTTCTGGATTTTCAACAGAGCTGCTGCTAGCCAATGCTAGGGTGGGCATGGAGGAAGAACGCATATTAAAATCTACATTTTGTTGGGGATAAGTGTCTCAGGGAAATACCAGAAGTAGCTAGGGTTAACCGGATTATCTATGGGATGAAACTGCTGCTGCTGCTGCTGCTAAGTTGCTTCAGTCGTGTCCGACTCTGTGCGACCCCATAGATGGCAGCCCACCAGCCTCCCCCGTCCCTGGGATTCTCCAGGCAAGAACACTGGAGTGGGTTGCCATTTCCTTCTCCAATGCAGACAAGTGAAAAGTGAAAGTGAAGTTGCTCAGTCGTGTCCGACTCTTTGCGACCCCATGGACTGCAGCCCACCAGGGATGAAACTAGCAATATGGTTTCTGAGAAAGAAAGAGGTTGAGAGACAGAGAGGGAAAGAAAGTTACAAGGTTCTTTCTGGAGATAAGAATGGCCATAAGGTAGGGTTATCAACTGCAAGAAGACAGAAGGGGGACTTGTGTCTCCGCGGATTCCACTTCAGTATCTGCTGAGAGAGAGCAGCTACATACATGACCGGGGAAGCAGAGCTCTGGCTGTCTCAGGTGGAGTTACCTTGCCTTGGTCTCTCTGTGCGGTGTTCATCCCTCTACTGTGGACCTGGGCTTAGACTTCTTGTCAATTACTTGAAGCGCCTCCCAAGTTCTGCCTGGATATCTACTGTCTGACAGCCTGATAGCATTCCTGGCTCTCCAGTGCTGCTGACAATGCTCCCTGTCTGGATCACAGGGGAAATGAGGGAGCTACACAGCGTTTGGGTTAGTGTACATATAGGGCTGCCATTAGAGCAGAGAGGCCAGGCTTTGAGAGTATAAGGTCAGGTACAAGGAAGGAAGGTCCATCTAGTCAAGGCTATGGTTTTTCCAGTGGTCATGTATGGATATGAGAGTTGGACTATAAAGAAAGCTGAGCGCCGAAGAATTGATGCTTTTGAACTGTGGTGTTGGAGAAGACTCTTGAGAGTCTCTTGGACTGCAAGGAGATCCAACCAGTTCATCCTAAAGGAGATCAGTCCTGGGTGTTCATTGGAAAGACTGATGCTGTAGCTGAAACTCTAATACTTTGCCACCTGATGTGAAGAGCTAACTCTCATTTGAAAAGACCCTGATGCTGGAAAAGATTGAAGGCAGGAGGAGAAAGGGATGACAGAGGATGAAAAGGTTGGATGGCATCACTGACTCAATGGACATGAGTTTGGGTAAACTCCGGGAGTTGGTGATGGACATGGAGGCCGACTGAGCGACTGAACTGAAATGAACTGAACAAGGATGGAGATACAGATATATAGATATATTAGGTTACCACACATCTGAGAGCCCTGTGGATAAAGACATGGGATCCCTCCATCAAACATGAAGTCCCCAAGGCCTTTGATGTGGGTGGGTGCAGACCTCTTAGTATTCTGCAGTACATGCCGAAAGAATCCAGCGGCCAAGTCTGACAGGTGATTCATCCCTGTTGTTGCTGTTTTGCCCACTTGGGTCAAGCACACTGGGTCTTGTGCTTTCAGGGGCTCTCAGGTGCTTGGGAAGCCTAACACAGCTGTAGCTGCCTCACTCTGGGGCTTACTGTCACAACCTCTAACTTTCTTGGGCTGCTATTACCATCTCAGGCAGGGAAACCAATTCCTTTTAGAGAACAAGAAACAGGGCAAAGAAAAGAATGCCTAAATCCTAGGTCACCATTTGATTAGCCATGGCTGCCTTGCTTTAATAGGCTTTCTGGTCATTCATTCATTCAGCCAGCTGACAGATACTTTTAAGTGTCTTTCTTGTGTCAGGCCCTAAATGTGGAAAATTATGCCAAGAAATTATAATCAACCAAATAAAATAGATGTGGTCTCCACTTTCTTGAGCAAAGAGACTGCTAGTGAGATAAAGAGACTTCAATAATTATGCAAATAAAAAGTTATTCTAGGGGATGATGTGAAAGAGAGATCCATGGTGCTGTCAGCTTGCATAGTAAGCTTGTTCAGTAGGGAGAGGTGGAGAGTTGAAAATTTGACCCAAATGAGAATTTCAAGAAAGGCTACCCAGAAGGAGTGATATCTGAGCTGAGAAAGCCTGAAGAAAAGAAATTAACCAGACAAAGCACATGAGCAGGTGATATGGAGGTGAGGAGTCCAGGCAATAGGGGACAGAGGGAACTGGATGTGCAAGGGCCCTGTGGCAGAAGATGGTGGTATGGTTAAAGGAGGCTGATGATACAGACACAGCAGGAACATGTGAAATTAGACTGGGTGGGAGACAATCACATTCCAGGATTTGTGGGCCAAGTTTCTGACTTCAATAGTTCTCTTAAGAGCAATGGGAAGAACTCAAAGTGATTGAAGTCAGAGTTTGAGGGAAGATGACAGGATAATATTTTTAATTCAAAAAGATCACTCTGGCTACAATATGGAGAAGGCATTGGAAGAAGGCCCGAGTATTCCAGGAAGCCAATTAGGGGATAGTTCAAGGTAGATGATAGGCAGATTGATATATGAGTTGCAACAGGAAATTGCATTCACCTTCCTGCCAAAATTAATTCCCATAGTTTACTGGCTTTGAAATCAGTGAAGCTCAGTCTTTGGTAACAACAACTCTTATAGAAATTAAAGAAAAAAAAAATCTGATACCCAGTTCACATCCAAGCTCATCTCCTGGTTTGGGGCCTTTGGAGAGGATGCTCAGTCCTGCTATGGCCTGAGAAGGTCCCCAACTGATGCTGGGTTGCACCAAAGGTTGAGGAATACTAGTTCAGACTGTTGAACATTAGGTTTTCTTGTGATTGAATTCCTCTGAAGATGAATGTAGTACAGCACAAGCTGATGCCATTCCTATCACACCTTGGCATAATAGTCAAAGTTCCCCAGTACGTTTTAGGATTCTGAGTGCTAAGGGTGAGCTAACAGAGTCAGGAATGGAAGAACTAAACTCAGTTAATGACTGATGCACAATCACAAAAGTCCCACAATACACTCAGTCAAGGTTAGTTCTCTGGGAAAACAAGTGGCTGGATAATATGAGGGCAGCTTGTATAATGAGCTGAGATGTGTCCTTAAGGGCTGGCTGCAGTCTCAGGACCTAATACAGATGATTCTTTTCCATTCAATAAATTTTGAAATTTTACAAAAGAAAAAAAAAAACATGAACACTGTACATTTCTAACTTGTTTGTTTGGCTGTTGGGACTCTGGGAGATAGCTAGGGCAGATGCTATTTCTATCTGTGACACCGGGAGACTGGAACATGGACCGGTTAAATGAGATACCAGAAGTCCCACAGCTGGTGAGAGGCTCAAAACAGGCCTAAGATGACCTGTGGTTTAACTTATCTCTGCAAAACAGTCCTTCAGGAGTTTCTTTAATTGGAATTTATTTGTGACGTCTTTCAGAGAGAGAGAGGTGATAACAAAGGCAAGCTTCACTTTCTTTTCTTGTGAGATTCGATTCCTAGCATTGACCATTTCCCTCTCTGACAATATTTTTGCTTATAAGTGGAAAGATGGGTTGTCGTGAACTCCATACACCATCCTTATGTCTTCCCTCTGATGAAGCAGTATCATGTTTAAGCTGTAAAGAAGACAGATAATGTGGTAAAAATAGGCATTCATAAACCACAATCACAAAAAGCTAACCAACTGATTACATGGATGACAGCCTTGTCCAGCTCAATGAAATTATAAGCCATGCCATGTAGGGTCACCCAAGACGGACGGGTCATGGTGGAGAGTTCTGACAAAACGTGGTCCACTGGAGAAGGGAATAGCAAATCACTTCAGTATTCTTGCCTTAAGAACCCCATGAATTGTATAAAAATGAAAAAAAGATAGGACACTGCAAGATGAACTTCCCAGGTCAGTAGGAGCCCAATATGATACTGAAGAAGAGTAGAGAAACAACTTCAGAAAGAATCAAGAGACAGAGCCAAAGCAAAAACAATGCCCAGTTGTGGATGTGACTGGTGATGGAAGTAAAGTTCAATGTTGTAAAGAACAATATTGCATAGAAATCTGGAATGTTAGGTCCATGTAAAAGTCACTCATTTATGTCCAACTCTTTGCAACCCCATGGACTATATAGTCCACAGTATTTTTCCAGCCCAGAATACTAGAGTGGGTAGCCTATTCCTTCTCCAGCTGATCTTCCAAACCCAGGAATCAAACCAGGCTCTCCTGCATTGCCAGTGGATTCTTTACCAGCTGAGAGGGAAGCCCATGAATCAAGGTCCATGAATCAAGGTAGATTGGAAGTGGTCAAACAGGTGATGGTAAGAGTAAACATTGACATTCTAGGAATCAGTGAACTAAAATGGACTGGAATGGGTGAATTTAACTCAGATGACCATTATATCTACTGCTGTGGGCAAGAATCCCTTAGAAGAAATGGAGTAGCCCTCATAGCCAATAAAAGAGTCTGAAATGCAGTATTTGCGTGCAATCTCAAAACTGACAGAACGATCTGTTTGTTTCTAAGGCAAACCATTCAAAATCACAGTAATCCAAGTCTATGCCCCATCTGATAATACCAAAAAAGTTGAAGTTGAATGGTTGTATAGGACCTACAAAACCTTCTAGAATTGATACAAAAACAAGATGTCCTTTTCATCATAAGGGACTGGAATGTGAAAGTAGCAAATTGAGAGATACCTGGAGTAACAGCAAGTTTGCCCTTGAAGTACAAAATGAAGCAGGACAAAGGCTAACAGAGTCTTGCCAAGAGAATGCACTGATCATAGCAAACACCCTCTCCCAACAACACAAGAGACGACTCTACACATGGATGTCACCAAATCATCAATATTGAAATCAGATTGATTACATTCTTTGCAGCCGAAGATGGAGAAGCTCTATACAGTCAGCAAAAACAAGACAGGGAGCTGACTGTGGCACAGATCATGAATTCCTTATTGCAAAATTAGGATTTAAATTTAAGAAAGGGAAAACCACTAGATCATTCAGTTCAGTTCAGTTCAGTCGCTCAGTCGTGTCCGACTCTTTGCGACCCCATGAATCACAGCACGCCAGGCCTCCCTGTCCATCACCAACTCCCGGAGTTCACCCAGACTCACATCCATTGAGTCTGTGATGCCATCCAGCCATCTCATTCTCAGTCGTCCCCTTCTCCTCCTGCCCCCAATCCCTCCCAGCATCAGAGTCTTTTCCAATGAGTCAACTCTTCGCATAAGGTGGCCAAAGTACTGGAGCTTCAGTTTTAGCATCATTCCTTCCAAAGAAATCCCAGGGTTGATCTCCTTCAGAATGGACTGGTTGGATCTCCTTAATCAAATCCCTTATGATTATACAGTGGAAGTGACAAGTAGATTCATAAGACTAGATCTGATAGACAGAGTGCCTGAAAAACTACAGATGGAGGTTCATGACATTGTAAAGGTGGTGGTGATCAAAACTATCCCCAAGAAAAAGAAATGCAAAAAGACAAAATGGTTGTCTGAGGAGGCCTTACAAATAACTGAGAAAAGAAGAGAAACGAAGGGCAAAGGAGAAAAGAAAGGATATATCCATCTGAATGCAGAGTTCCAAAGAATTGCAAGGAGAGATAAGAAAGCCTTCCTAAGTGATAAGTGCAAAGAAAGAGAGAAAACAATATGTCAAGATTTATACTCTCAGATAACTTGTAAGAATACAATTTTAAATCCCTGACTTTTGTAGCATTCCCACTGCAAATTCTCACTGACTTGTGAGTATGGAAAAAGGTATCTTTTACTTGAATTCTGGTGGAAGAGTTCAACTCTTTTCAAAAGATATGAAAAATTCATTGGAAAATACGTATACATTTCAAAATCTCTCAGTTATCTGGACTGAAGGCACTGTTCTCACTGTGGCCAGATGAATGGGAGTGTCCTGCACCTGAATCATGCTAGATAGTAAATCAGGACATCATTAGGTATTAATGTTGTGTGTACAGAGTTTTGTTTGGGTTTTTTGTTTGTTTGTTTGTTTGTTTTGCTTAAATATATGTTACAAACTTTATGTGATAAAAAAAAGGAAAAAAAAAAGAAAACCATAGAATGGTGAAGACTCGAAAATTAGAGACACGAAGTCAACATTTCATGCAAAGATGGACACAATAAAGGACAGAAAACATATGGACCTTATAGAAGCAGAAGATATTAAGAAGAGGTGGCAAGAATACACAGAAGAACTTTATACAAAAAGGATCTTCATGACCCAGATAACTATGACTGTGTTATCACTCACCTGGAGCCAGATGTCCTGGAGTGTGAAGTGAAGTGGGCCTTAGGAAGCATCACTACAAACAAAGCTAGTGGAGGTGATGGAATTCCAGTTGAGCTATTTCAGATCCTAAAAGATGATGCTGTGAAAGTGCTGCACTCAATATGTAAGCAAAATGGGAAAACTCAGCAGTGGCCACAGGACTGGAAAGGTCAGTTTTCATTCCAATCCCAAAGAAAGGCAATGCCAAAAAATGTTCAAACTACTGTACAATTGCGCTCATCTCACACACTAGGAAAGTAATGCTCAGAATTCTCCAAGCAAGGCTTCAACAGGACATGAACCGTGAACTTCCAGATGTTCAAGCTAGATTTAGAAAAGGCAGAGAAACCAGACATCAAATTGCCAACATACATTCAGTTCAGTTCATTCACTCAGTTGTGTCCAACTCTTTGCAACCCCATGGACTGCAGCATACCAGGCCTCCCTGTCCATCACCAACTCCCAGGTTTACTCAAACTCATGTCCATTGTGTCAGTGATGCCATCCATCCTCTGTTTTCCCCTTCTTCTCCCACCTTCAATCTTTCCCAGCAACATGGTCTTTTCCAATGAGTCAGCTCTTCGCATCAGGTGGTGAAAGTACTGGAGTTTCAGCTTCAACATCAGTCCTTCTAATGAATATTCAGGACTGATTTCCTTTAGGATAGACTGGTTGGATTGCCTTGCTGTCCAAGGGACTCTCAAGAGTGTTTTCCAACACCACAGTTCAAAAGCATCAATTCCTCAGTGCTCAGTTTTCTTTATAGCCCAACTCTCACATCCATACTTGACTACTGGAAAAACTAGCTTTGACTAGATGGACCTTTGTTGGCAAAGTGATGTCTCTGCTTTTTAACATGATGTCTAGGTTGGTGATAACTTTTCTTCCAAGGAATAAGCATCTTTTAATTTCATGGCTGCAGTCACCATCTGCAATGATTTGGAGCCCCCAAAATAAAGTCTGCCACTGTTTCCACTGTTTTCCATCTATTTGCCATGAAGTGATGGGACTGGATGCCATGATCTTAGTTTTCTGAATGTTGAACATAAGCTGGATCATAGAAAAAAGGAAGAGAATTCCAGAAAAGCATCTACTTCTGCTTCATTGACTACACCAAAGTCTTTGTGTGGATCCCAACAAACTGTGGGACATTCTTAAAGAGACAGGAATACCACAGCACCTTACCTGACTCCTGACAAATCTGTATGCAGTCAAGAAGCAACAGTTAGAATTGGATATGGAACAATGGACTGGTTTCAAATTGGGAAAGGAGAACATCAGGGCTGTATATTGTCACCCTGCTTACTTAACTTATATGCACAGCACATCATGTGAAATTCCAGACTGGATGATGCACAAGCTGGAATCAACTTTGCAGAGAGCAATATCAGTTATATCAGAGAATAATATCTGAGATATGCAGATTGCACCACCTTTATGGCAGAAAGCAAAGAGGAACTAAAGATCCTCTTGATGAATGTGAAGAGGGAGTGAAAAAGCTGGCTTAAAACTCAGCATTCAAAAAATGAAGATCATGGCATCTGGTCCCATTACTTCATGGCAAATAGATGGGGAAACAATGGAAACAGTGAGAGATTTTATTTACTTGGGCTCCAAAATCACTGCAGATGGTGACTACGGTCATGAAATTAAAAGATGCATGCTCCTTTGAAGAAAAGCTATGACCAACCTAGACAGCATATTAAAAAGCAGAGACATTACTTTTCTGACAAACGTCCATCTAGTTAAAGCTATGGTTTTTCCAGTAGTCATATATGGATGTGAGAATTGGACCATAAAGAAAACTGAGCTCCAAGGTATTGAATCTTTTGAACTGTGGTGTTGGAGAAGACTCTTGAGAGTCTCATGGACAGCAAGGAGATCCAACCAGTCAATCCTAAAGGAAATCAGTCCTCAATATTCATTGGAAGGACTGATGCTGAAGCTGAAGCTCCAATACTTTGGCTACCTGATAATGAAGAACTGACTCATTAGAAGAGACCCTTATGCTGGGAAAGACTGAAGGTAAGAGGAAAAGGGAACAACAGAGGAAGAGGTGGTCAACTCAATAAACTCAATAAACATAAGTTTGAGCAAGCTCTGGGAGCTGGTGATGGGCACGGAAGCCTGGTGTGCTGCAGTCCATGTGATTGCATAGATTTCGCCACAACTGGGAGGCTGAACTGAACTGAGTTACTGATCAGGAAAATCCTGCATATCACTGAGAGGTACTTATTAGGTATTCAATCTCATAAAAGACAAGTCAACATTCCTGAAACACAACTTAGGCTGGGAAATATCTACACTGTCAAATAAATTTCTTTAGACATAATGCATTTGGTCCTGTGCCCTAATAAAGACATATAACTGAGACTACTAGGCCAAAAGAAGTTCCCAAGGAAGGACCAAAAGCCACATGAAATCCATATGGGATTTCTCCAAGGGCAGCACTGACTTCTGTAATAGAAAAGCAAATAGATCAAACGGCCGCAATGAGGCCAAGATTAACCGAGGAATGAAAGGTGTGTGAACTTATCAGTTCCTGTAACAGGGCTTTAGAGAAAAATGGGAAAACAAATGCTAAAGTAACTCAACACTGACAGCACTGGTGCAGAAATGAGACTCCAAGACGCTCTGGAAGTCATTAGGGAGCCACTGCAGATAGAAACTGGACTCGTTTGTCAGAGGTTGGTCTTTGCAAAGCTCAAGGGCAGGCCTGACAAAAGTTTTACTGAAATTCAGTCTTGGAAGGGGCTTTAAAGTTTATATAGAAAAAACTGCATTGAAGTCAATCACCTATGGTATAACCTGTTTTCAGATGCATAAGACAACACATTATATGTCCTGTAAGTCTATGTCTGTATATGTTTGCATGAGCATAAATGTGGTCATTAAAATAGCCCAGTCTGTTAACACTGACAACCCCAGGGGTGACATGACCTGAGGGGCAGAGGAAGATCAGCAGGATTAAAAGAGAAGAGTAAGGAGGGGAAACAAATATTTCACCAAATTTAAAAAGAGAGGTGGAGTAGGCCATGACACAAGAAACAGCACAAATACAACACCCTAACTGTACTGTTACTGTTCACATTTAAATATTCACTGAGTAACAAGGAAATAACCAGGAGGTAACAGAGACACTGACTGGAGAAGGAAGTGGCAACCCACTCCAGTATTCTTGCCTGGAGAATCCCAGGGATGGGAGAGCCTGGTGGGCTGCCGTCTATGGGGTTGCACAGAGTCAGAGGCTACTTAGCAGCAGCAGCAACAACACAGACACTGATGATGGGAAACAGCCAACTCTGGCCTTAGATTTCTGTTGTTATTTCAATGTTCTTTTGATCACAATATTTGAACAACATTATCATTCAGTTCAGTTCAGTTCAGTTCAGTCGCTTGGTCACGTCCGACTCTTTGCGATCCCATGAATTGCAGCACGCCAGGGCTCCCTGTCCATCACCAACTCCCAGAGTTCACTCAAACTCATGTCCATCAAGTTGGTGATGCCATCTAGCCATCTCATCCTCTGTCGCCCCTTCTCCTCCTGCCCCCAATCCCTCCCAGCATCAGGGTCTTTTCCAATGAGTCAACTCTTCGCATGAGGTGGCCAAAGTATTGGAGTTTCAGCTTTAGCATCATTCCTCCCAAAGAACACCCAGGACTGATCTCCTTTAGAATGGACTGGTTGGATCTCCTTGCAGTCCAAGGGACTCTCAAGAGTCTTCTCCAACACCACAGTTCAAAAGCATCAGTTCTTCGGCACTCAGCTTTCTTCACAGTCCAACTCTCACATCCATACATGACCACTGGAAAAACCATAGCCTTGACTAGATGGACCTTTGTTAGCAAAGTAATGTCTCTACTTTTCTATATGCTATCTAGGTTGGTCATAACTTTCCTTCCAAGAAGTAAGCGTCTTTTAATTTCATGGCTGCAATCACCATCTGCAGTGATTTGGGAGCCCAAAAAAATAAAGTCTGACACTGTTTCCACTGTTTTCCCATCTATCTGCCATGAAGTGATGGGACCAGATGCCATGATCTTCATTTTCTGAATGTTGAGCTTTCAGCCAATTTTTTCACTCTCCTCTTTCACTTTCATCAAGAGGCTTTTTTAGTTCCTCTTCACTTTCTGCCATAAAGGTGGTGTCATTTGCATATCTGAGGTTTGTGATATTTCTCCCGGCAATCTGGATTCCAGCTTATGCTTCTTCCAGCCCAGCGTTTCTCATGATGTACTCTGCATATAAGTTAAATAAGCAGAGTGACAATATACAGCTTTGACATACTCCTTTTCCTATTTGGAACCAGTCTGTTGTTCCATGTCCAGTTCTAACTGTTGCTCCCTGACCTGCATACAGATTTCTCAAGAGGCAGGTCAGGTGGTCTGGTATTCCCATCTCTTGAAGAATTTTCCACAGTTTCTTGTGATCCACATAGTCAAAGGCTTTGGCATAGTCAATAAAGCAGAAATAGATGTTTTTTCTGGAACTCTCTTGCTTTTTCGATGACCCAGTGGATGTTGGCAATTCGATCTCTGGTTCCTTTGCCTTTTTAAAACCATCACTAGGTAACATTAAATGCCAGAAGCAAATATCAGACATTTCAGCCTTTTCTTCTTATGACTAAAAGTATTTGGGCAGGGTGGGAGGTGTGAACTAAAAATAACATACCTTTTGGGAATGTAAATTGGTGCAGCCACTATGGGAAAACAGTAGAGTAACCACTCTACTGTTCTAGTTCCTCAAGAAACTAAAAATAGAATTACCATAAAATCCATCAATCCCACTCCTAGGCATATATCTGGATGAAGCTACAATTCAAAAAGAAACATGCATCCCTACATTCAGAGCATCACTATTCCCAATAGCCAAGACATGGAAACAACCTAAGTGTCCATCAACAGATGAAGGGATACAGAAGACGCGGTCCATACACAGGGCGGAATACCTATGAAAAGGAATGAAATAATGCCATTGGCAGCAACACGGGTGGACCTAGAGATGATCATACTAAGCGAATACGTTAGAGAGAGACAGACACCATATGATATCACTTCTCTGTGCAATCTAACATATGACACAAACGAACTTATCCATGAAACAGAAACAGACTCACAGACAGAGAGAAAAGACTCCTGGTGGCCAAGTGGGAGGGGACAGGGGAGGCATGGATTGGGAGTCTGGGATTAGTAGATGCAAACTATTATATATAGAATGGATAAACAGTAAGGTCCTTCTGTATAGCATGGGGAACTATATTCAACATCTTGTGATAAAGCTTTATGAAAAAGAATATACATATATAAGTAAATTCCTTTGCTGTACAGCAGAAATTAACCAACTCTACAAATTAAGTATACCTCAATAAAATAAATTAGAAAACAAAAAATAATCTGCCTTTGCCTTGTGTATCTTACTTCAGGGTATGAGACAGGCTAGCAACTTTAGATTCAGATTGGCAAGGTCTCAGCAGGAAACAAAAAGGAGAAAACTATGGTATAATGCTGCTCTGGTCTCCAAAGAAGAGATTTTGTCAGCTGGTGTAAAGGAGTTCATAGAGAGAAGCACTATTCCCTTGTGCTTATTCAATAAGAATGAATTCTGGTATGTGACTTCTTACATGAACTGTAAAGTTAAGACTGTTCTAGAATATCCCCTGACGGTCACTAAGGGAAAAGAGAGAGCACATTTCTCAAAAGTTTTCTGTCCTAGAAATAGTAACAACTGTTCTCTGTGTAGTTTTGCATTGAATCTTCAACCCTATTAAAATTCAGGCCTGAAAGACTGTTAAAATTTGTCTAGAGTCACAAGATGAGTTTGAACCAAGCACTTCTTAACTCAAGAAGAAGTTAACTTAAGGAGTTCTGTGAACTTCTTTTTCACAGAAGATAGATACTCATTGTGATCTTTGCCAGATGGACACTGAAGAACAAATTGACTGATAGGTAAGACCCAAGAGTGATTGTAAGCTCCAGTAATGAAAACTCTTTAGAGGAATGCCAGCACAGATCAAATTCTACATTAAAAAGTAATGTAAGTAAATAACAATGTAATACACTGGAATACCATGGAAACTACAAAATACATTTGTAAAGACCCATGGTAATATGAGTGCTTGACAAAGAGTGCTGCTGCTGTTGCTAAGTCACTTCAGTAGTGTCCGACTCTGTGCGACCCCATAGACGGCAGCCCACCAGGCTCCCCAGTCTCCAGGATTCTCCAGGCAAGAACACTGGAGTGGGTTGCCATTTCCTTCTCCAATGCACGAAAGTGAAAAGTGAAAGAGAAGTCGCTCAGTCATGTCCGACCCTCAGCAACCCCATGGACTGCAGCCTACCAGGCTCCTCCGTCCATGGGATCTTCCAGGCAAGAGCACTGGAGTGGGATGCCATTAATGAGATGCCTGTAAACAGGAATCAACTGCTGGAACTGTGCTGGACCTGCCATTGTATGACAGTCAACAGTGACCTAGCATAGGACAACACCAGTCCATGATAAGAAGCCATTGCACATGCTCTATCTTCTGTTCCTAGTTCTTGGTCCTCTCTGGCACCTCTTCCAAGCAGTATTACTATTACTGAAAGCTGAGGCTGCCTCCCAGATGAGCTGGGACAGTGTTTTCTGGTGGTCTGGTTTGAAGCATGCCCTATGAGCTTCTTTTTAATTTCAAAACCAAGATTTATACATAATTCCAAGATATCTAGGTATTGGCACAATTGCAAACTATAGAATTATCCTCTTCCCCTTGCCTAGTCAGAGATGCTTTTCAATAATAGCACAGGCACCTCTCCAAATGTGCAGACCCTCAGGCTTCTCTGAGAGTAAAGGCAACATTGAATTTGAATCCTTTGACCTTAAGGGAAAACATTCACAACAGTATGGAGGGTGGTCCATGGGGTTTCATGATTTCACCAGAAAAATTTGGGTCTGACAAGGCCAATGATACCAGAGAGACCAGACTGTGGACCCACAAAATAATCTGACTGGATGAGCACTTCACCTTCCCTCTGATGAAACACAGATGGCTAGACCTTTCTTTGAGGACTATGATTCTTGGAGCTTGCCTAACTAAATATCCAGATACTTCTGGATCTAATGCTCAGACTAAGAGCTTCCTATTACAACATCACAAAGCAGTTTACCTTCTCACTTACAAATAAACTGTAGCACCATGTGTCTAAATGAACAGCAAATTTCCAATTTTCCTTTTTATGTCTTCTGTGCTTATCTGAATAGAACAGAACACTGTAGGTCCACATTTGGCTTATACAAGTAGATAAATGACTATAAATAGAGGCCTCCTTACTCCATCCAGACATTGTGGTATAGAGGCAGCAGAACCTTGATGCATCATGCTTTTGAAACCTTTTTCAGGTGGTAAAGGGCACTGCTCTACTGTCTGCCATCATTGTGGCCTCAGGATTCACCCCAGCAGGCTTTGGCAGGAAAACTCGGGCTGCTCAATGATGTACATTGTGTAAGTGGTTTTGAATGATTTTTAAAAATCACTCTAAAAGTAAACATTCGGGTATGTCATAAGAACAATTTCATTTTAAAAGAAAGAATAGTAGGAAGATTCCTTTAGGAATAAACCTATGTTTCTTTTCTAGTTTTAAAATTGTTAACCTTACTAGAAGAAAGAACAAAGAGAAAAGCCATGATGAATTCTTTGAGAAAACTGTGGAACGAGGATGAGATTTGGAAGAAGAAAGTTCAAATTGCTCATAATCATGCCACCCAGAGATAAGATTTTTACACTGGTGAATACCATATTAACCAATGATATTGCATGCACGCACACATACACACACACAACCACCACCACCACCACAATGGTGGCACTGGAATTATTACACTGTTTTATGTTATATTGTCAACATTTTAAAATAGCTTTCAGAACTTCTATATTTAGCCATCACTTGGTAGACTTGAGTCATGGGATCCTGCCTATAAAATGGATATATGATTTCTTGCCCCAGATATAACTTCACTTTCCCAAGTTATTAGGTTGATGAGATTTCAGTGACTTTGCAGAGGTCTACAGGTGTATTATATGTGGAAGAAGTGCCCTACAGAAGGCAGGTGGTGACCTGGAAGTTGGAAGACATAGTTAACTGTCCTCTGAAATGCATTTTACAATTGGACCTCAATTCCTTTACCTATGAATTAAAGATGAGCAGAATGGTGATGATTCTAGTTGTCATTTCTAGACTCGGTAACCTGCCATTTTAATAATTATACTATTCTTCCAATTGGCGTTATTGGACATCCACAATATTCCAACATCTTTTCAGGCTGCTGAAATAATCTCCACTCTTAGGTGAAGATGCAGAACTTATCCGAGCGCTGTGATGGAGATTTTCTATTATAAGTGAATGGTGGATTACGCTGAGGAGTGAGCTGGTAAGACAGAGTCATGGAATAATGAATGACAGAGTAGAAAGCCAGAAATCTGAAGAAGTTATGCACTTGGGCAAGAATTGTGTGGCTTCAGCCCTGATTCGAGAGGTGGTGGGTCCCTGTGGTGGAGGGCCTCAAGGAGACATGTTGAAAGATTGAAAATACAAACTGAAGACAATTTTATGACTCCGGCCCTTGGATGTTCACTGTACCGAAACTCTCGGTAATGAGCCAAGTATCTTCTTTGCTTGTCAAGGCAGACTGAAGTGCTTTGCAAACACCTATTCTCTGAAACCCTAAAGGATAGAAATACACCAATGCATGTGGAACCGGTACTGAGGGAAGAGAAAAGTAGAACCTTAGAGTTGCCAACCTGAATTCAGCCTGAACTTCAGGCATCAGGCCTCTGGCTAAAGACAATCTATATTGCCTGCCTCATTTCCTTCTTTCCTATTTAATCCAAAGCAACAAGGGAGAAGAAATGAAGTGGCTCAATTACCTTGCTTAGAGTCAAAGAGAATAAAGCTGCATGGAGTAAGGAATAATACATGAGAAAGCCTCTTAAATCTCCATGGCTCATTGAAATCAGCTTCCATTCCTTTGTGCAGAAGAAGAAAACAGCTGAATCTTCTGAGTCAGATCTGGGCTGGCTTAGAAAGTGATGCATACCTGCCTGGACTTAACACTTCCTGCGAACTCTTCATGCCAACTCTTTCTCTAAATGAAAAAGTAGGTCAGCTCCCTTTATCAATTCAACAGATGAGTTTCTCTCTCTCATACACACACACACACACACACACACTCACACACACAATTATCAAAAGTCATCTTTTCCACCATCTGATGGCGGGCAGCATTCTGCAAAATTTATGAGGTGTTATTACACTGTGGTTACTTTTATGTGGCTGTAAGTCTTTCAATGTATGTGAAATTACAGCTCATTGAAATCCATTTAATGAGGACACAGCCTTCACATTTCCAAGTTAAATCTCACAGAAGAAGTTATAATCATGAATTTTCCTTATTAAGTTCCAGTCTTTGTATGTAAATTGAAGTATTAAAACAATGAGATACGGATCAAAGTTTTTAATTTTAGTCCCCTGCCTCAGATTTAATTTAAAAGTCTTAAATTATGCAGTGAATTGCATCTCTTTATTCTTACAGCTGTTTAAAACAGATTTAATTATCTCCCGTAACATGCAGACACTACTTCCGCCTAGCAGTCCTCTCAAATGACTGCCTTCCAAATCACTTTTGTTGAGTCTTAAGACTGATTAGGGCCTTCACCATTCATCCTGTGCCTTCAGGTTGTCACATTGGATTTCTCTAGAATGCTGGGTTATCACACTGAAAGTCCATAGATTCATTAGGTGCTCATTAGTGGTCCAGGGGATATCCATCTTAAGCAAGTCTCCAGACAGATGTTACCACTCATTGGGTGCTGCTGGGGTCTCTCTGCAGAACACTTGATCAGCTTCCTAAAATTCAGGAGCCATTACAAAATGTAAAATGTTAAGCTTCTGAAACACAGCTTCATGGATTCTTCCTCTGCCCTCGTGGTTGTTCCTGGATCATTGTTCTCTGTGCTTAAGAAAACAATGATGCATAAATGCATACTGTAGTGTGAGTGTGGGTGTTCACACGTGTATGTTCTTGGATCCTCCACAATGAGTAGGTCTGGGATGGAAGCAAGACTGGCTCCTTTGCCTTGTTGCTTCCAGTAAAGATTCTTGTATTCTCGTATATTTGGAGAGAAGCCTCAAAGCAGCAGAGATGGGGTTCCTGACAAGGGGGCTTTTCATCGGCATTAACAGAATTCTGTGGTTCTCTGAGTAACCGAGCTGTATGGTTTTGAAGGGTTTGTGTATGGAGTCATTGTGTCACCTAGATGTGTGTGTGGTTGGGGGGTGGGGGGAGGGTAGCCTCACATACCATTTACGAAAAGTGATCACATTTCTTGCATTTCTCAAATTGGAAAAATTGTGGCTCAGGTCCCAGCTCTAGTACACGGAGCTATAAGCATCAGTGTACCTTTGATATTCTACAGTCAATAAGAAGTTCTCTTCTTTGCTCTGGTTTTAGCAAGGTTTTCATTGATATTCTTATGTTAGAATTAGGACATGCACTAATACAGAATAAAGGAAGGGCTTTAGATTTCAGATGAAGACTAACATGTTTAGGGTTTTATTCGAATCTTAAGAGCCTTTTCAAGTTTAGGCTTCATCTCTACTCTCCTAGAGGAAGCCTATTCAAATCCACACACATTTATTGAGTTCCTACCAATATGCAGACATTGTAAGCAGAGTTACAACCAGGCAGGACATGGTTCATGTCTTAATATATTGATCATTTATTTGGAGATGTCAGAAAAGAGAAGGTTGCTATTATAGATTAGTAATATAGATATCTATAATGATCTAATACAGATTTTATTAAAATGTATCCAATAAATTAATTTTTTTGTTTTGAATAAATACAAACTACTTAGTACTTTCTATATTGTATGTTTAAATTTCTACTTAAAATTTAATACAGCATATGTCCTAGTTAGCTCAAAACATGTAGTTTCACAAGCTGAAATATGTCTATTCATAAATGAAAAGTATTTGAAGGGTTTGAGTTGCTACAAGGTTGGAACTCTTAAAATATTTGTTGAAGAACAAATAAACACACATACATAACTAACTGGTGGAACAGTTGACTCCTTGGGTCTCTAGTGCTTTAGTTGATACACAAAGGGGACATAGCTTGTGTGTGTGTGTGGGTGGGGGGGTTATATGTAAGTGAGGACAAAGATAGGGTAGGTTCGATCCCTGGGTTGGGAAGATCCCCTGGAGGAGGGCATGGCAACCCACTCCTGTATTCTTGCCTGGAGAATCCCATGGACAGAGGAGCCTGGGGGGCTACAGTTCATGGGGTCGCAAAGAGTCAGACACAACAGCGACTAAGCACACACCCACCCACACACACACACACACACACACACACACAGAGCTGAGGAGAAAGGTGGAGGGGTAGCATCAGTCCTTAACCTAACCTAGCCCCACAGACATGAGACAAACTTGGAGAAGAAAGTTGAACCAGGAATAAACCATGACACGCAGAAGCATGATCCCTGGTGTCCAAATGATAATGTATTATCCTGGCTTGGAAATCTTCTGCCCACATCTCAGTAATCACACTACAGTGTCATATCAAACTGTAGCTGGGACCTCTTGTGGCACCTGGAGGACTTGCCGCTTTAGGGGCAACAGAAGCATGGCATTAATATCCCCACTGTTATAAAGAACTGGCACTAGATATGAGACAAGTCAGACACTCAAAGTAAATTTAGGAATAAATTGAAATGAGAAGTGAATTCAGAAATTTTGATGAGGATGTAGAGAACACATGTATTATAAGGGTTTTTTTTGTTTTAAATTTAATTAAGCAATAGTATAGCCAGATTCATACTCAAGACTGTGGAGAAGTTTGGTAAAGTCCTCAAGTACTGCATTCATATTCTGTTTTCCAACATTTTTTAGAGAGGATAAAACAGTGCTAGAAATACTGTAGTCATTCAATAAAGGCATAGTTTTGCAAAGAGGAGGACACCCAAGAGCAGATTTGGCTTCTCTCATTGCTGAAATGGTTTTCAAGAAGCTGATCTCAAAAGCCATCGATATTCTCAGAAAATCCAGGAAGAAATCTTGGTTTACATACTGATGAGTGGGATGGGGGTGGGGATGGGAGGAGGTTCAAAAGGGAGGATATATATGTATACCTATGGCTGAATCATTTTGAGGTTTGACAGAAAATAACAAAATTCTGTAAAGCAATTATCCTTTGATTAAAATAAAAAGATGGGTGAAAAAAAAAAAAAGAATATAGCTGCAGCCATAGCCCAGCTTTGGCTTGGACATAGATAATTCGGCCTATTCTTTCTACTCCTTGATCCTTGTTACTACCTGCCCCAGCCAAAGGTTTCTAGGAAGCCTTGGGAACTACATGAAGTTCTTTGCCAGAAAAATGGTTGTTTCCACTATAGACAAGTGATAGAAAGGCAGGATGCCATAGGTCCTGGATTTGACCCCTGGCTCCATTACTGTAGCTGGCTGTGTGGTCTTAGGTGAATTGCTCTGCCTTTCTGTGCTTCCACTGTACCATCTATAAAATGATGACAGTAATACTTACTTACCCGCTGCAGGGTCTATATGAGACAATCCATACAAGCACTCACAAATGGGATCTTTTTTTTCAAGTCTCAATGCTCCCCAGGTTCTATAACACTTTCTGCTCTTCTGTATTTCACGTTGCTTATCACATGCCTCAGCTCTGCTTAAATATATATCCAGAGATTAACAGAGAACTTGATGTTGTTTCTGTAAGGAGAGCTTGTGATTCATGAGCACAGAACCTCACAACCAAATGTGAGCTCTCTGGGGCCTCCTTATATGGGGACAGTCCTTAAGGCTTTGTGCTCTGCACTAGGAGACAAGAAAATGAAGGGGCCGATTCTGACAGCTGCAGGCAGTGGATTCATCCTTGCTCTTGCAGCTTTGCCCATTCAAGTAGAATGATCTGACTTATTTCTTTTCCCCTTTTTGTGCCCAGAAGGCATGACTTTACACATCTTAGAACCAGATTCCCCAATTTGTTCCCACATCACTCAGCCAAGTTTGACCTGCCTGATCATCCTGGTTGCATGGAAAATGACATCAAATAGATGAGAGCCTGCCTCTGTCCCTGGAGGGTGCACATAGGTTGGAGCTGACCAGGACTGATTTCTTATTTCAGATTTTCCTCTACTGCATTCCTCAAAGTGAAATAAAAATCTAAATTCTGAATCCTGCTCTGGCATTGATGTCTGTTGCTTCAAAAGATAATGTTCTTCTGAGTTGCATAATCAGGTTCCTTATGTCTTTGGGAAAGGGGCCTTCACCTTCACCACAGGGTATAGGATTAGTCTGGAAAATGAATACCTCCTTAACAGTTTCCTGTTTCCTTACTGCTTAAAGATCTAAATACAAAGTATTCTATTTTATTTGAATTTCTAAAATGATTTTTAAGTCAGCTTTTTGTTGAACATGCTATGCATAAAGAAACATATCAGTTCAGTTCAGTTCAGTTCAGTCGCTCAGTCGTGTCCGACTCTTTGCGACCCCATGAATCGCAGCACGCCAGGCCTCCCTGTCCATCACCAGCTCCCAGAGTTCACTCAGACTCACGTCCATCGAATTGGTGATGCCATCTAGCCATCTCATCCTCTGTCATCCCCTTCTCTTCCTACCCCCAATCCCTCCCAGCATCAGAGTCTTTTCCAATGAATCAACTCTTCGCATGAGGCGGCCAAAGTACTGGAGTTTCAGCTTAGCATCATTCCTTCCAAAGAAATCCCAGGGCTGATCTCCTTTAGAATGGACTGGTTGGATCTCCTTGCAGTCCAAGGGATGCTTAAGAGTCTTCTCCAACACCACAGTTCAATAGCATCAATTCTTCGGCGCTCAGCCTTCTCCACAGTCCAACTCTCACATCCATACAGGTAGGTGAAGTCGCTCAGTCATGTCCGACTCTTTGCGACCCCGTGGACTGTAGCCTACCAGGCTCCTCCATACATGGGATTCTCCAGGCAAGAATACTGGAGTGGATTGCCATTTCCTTCTCCAGGGGATCTTCCCGACCCAGGGATCGAACCCAGGTCTCCCGCATTGGAGGCAGACGCTTTAACCTCTGAGCCACCAGGGAAGCCCTCCACATCCATACATGACCACAGGAAAACCATAGCCTTGACTAGACGGACCTTTGTTGGCAAAGTAATGTCTCTGGTTTTGAATATGCTATATAGGTAGGTCATAACTTTTCTTCCGAGGAGTAAGCGTCTTTTAATTTCATGGCTGCAGTCACCATCTGCAGTGATTTTGGAGCCCAAAAAATAAAGTCTGACACTGTTTCCACTGTTTCCCCATCTATTTCCCATGAAGTGATAGGACCGGATGCCATGATCTTCGTTTTCTGAATGTTGAGCTTTAAGCCAACTTTTTCACTCTCCTCTTTCACTTTCATCAAGAGGCTTTTTAGTTCCTCTTCACTTTCTGTCATAAGGGTGGTGTCATCTGTATATCTGAGGTTATCAATATTTCTCCCAGATGCATACCATTAAATATACAACCTGAATTTTACAAAGTAGATGCATTCATTAATCACCAAGAAATTTTAAATTGTGACTAGTCCAGAAACTGTCCCTTCCACTCCCCCTCCAAAGGCAGTACTTATTCTCATTCTCATCACCATAAATCAGCTTTGCTTATTTTTTTGCAGTTTAACTAGGTAGACATATAATATGCATTTTTTCAATCTGATTCCTTTAGCTCAATATTAGCTACGTGATTCATTCAGTTGCCTATGTAGCAGTAGTTTGTTCTTTTTCATTGTTGTATGGTGTTCCATTTTATGTGTATATTGTCATTTATTTCTCTGTGCTAATATTGACAGATGTTTATTTTCAGTTTTTGAGCTCTTAGGAATTCCTCTGCTGTGCATATTATTTTACATACATTCTTATGCACATTTGTATGCATTTCTCTTTGTTTTTAAATTTTATTGAAGCATAGTTGGATTTACAATGTTGAGTTAATTTATCCTGCACAACAAAGTGATTCAGTTATACATATATATATATATTTACTTTTTCATATTCTTTTCCATTATGGCTTATCACCGGAATTTGAATGTAGTTCCCTGTGCTATACAATAGGACCTTGTTGTTTTCTCACCCTACATATAACAGCTTGCACTGTATGCATTTCTGATGAATGTATCTTTGGAGTGGAAATGTGGCTCTTAGGTTGTGCATGTATTCAGGTATAGCATTTCATGTCAAGCTGGTCTCCAGGATGCCAGTCTACACTCCTAACAGCACTGGATGACTGAGCAGTTGCCCCAACAGCACCACTTGATATTGTTAGTCTTTTAAAATACCAGTCTTCTGATGGGTACATGCTGCTACTGCTAAGTCACTTCAGTCGTGTCCGACTCTGTGCGACCCCATAGATGGCAGCCCACCAGACTCCCCCATCCCTGGGATTCTCCAGGCAAGAACACTGGAGTGGGTTGCCATTTCCTTCTCCAGTGCAGGAAAGTGAAAAGTGAAAGTGAAGCCACTGTTGTGTCTGACTCTTAGTAACCCCATGGACTGCAGCCTACCAGGCTCCTCCTTCCATGGGATTTTCCAGGCAAGAGTACTGGAGTGGGGTGCCATTAGTAATAATTTATTATAGTTCTAAGTTGCATTCTCTGGATAAGTAATAGTGTTGGTAATTTTTTCATATGCTTATTGGCTATGTGGTTGCCCTCTTTGAAATTTCTAAATCATTTGTACATTTTCTACTAGGTTGATGCAATTATTTTTATTGATTTGTAGGATTTATTTCTATTTTTCTGGGTATGAGTCCCTTAGTGAAAGTGTGTACTGAAAATAACTTCTTCCCCTCTAAATTTCACCTTTATGGTTTTTTTTTCTTTAATTAATTTTTATTTTTTAGTTTGTTTTGCTTTACAATACTGTATTTGTTTTGCTACACATCGACATGGATCAGCCACGAGTGTACATGAACTCCCAATCCCGACCCCCACCTCCCCCCTCCCGCCTCACACCCTCTCTCTGGATTATCCCCGTGCATCAGTCCCAAGCATCCTGCATCCTGCATCAAACCTGGACTGGCGATTCGTTTCACTTATGATATCACACATGTTACACTGCCACTCTGCCAACCCATCCCACCCTCTCCCTCTCCCACAGAGTCCAAAAGGCCGTTCTATACATCTGTGTCTCTTTTGCTGTCTTGCGTACAGGTTTATCATTACCATCATTCTAAATTCCATATATATGTGTAAGTATACTGTATTGGTGTTTTTCTTTCTGGCTTACTTCACTCTGTATAATCGGCTCCAGCGTCATCCACCATTAGAACTGATTCAAATGTATTCTTTTTAATAGCTGAGTAATACTCCATTGTGTATATGTACCACAGCTTTCTTATCCATTCATCTGCTGATGGACTTCTAGGTTGCTTCCATGTCCTGGCTATTATAAACAGGGCTGCAATGAACATTGGGGTACACATGTCTCTTTCAATTCTGGTTTCCTCGGTGTGTATGCCCAACAGTGGGTTTTTAAAATAATGACTGTTGAAGAAAGGAAATTCTCAATTTTAAGGTAATCTTAGGAAATCATATTTTTCTTTATAGTATAAAGTTTTCTTTCCTGTTTAAAAAATATTTACTGAATCCACAGTCATGAAGATATCGTTGCATGTTTTCCTTTAAGCACCCTAATTTTCTCTTTCATAATTAGACTGACAGTCCAGTTAAGATTATTTTGGTGTGTTTTGAGAGGTCAAGGTTCACATGTTCCCTCAACTCAATGCTGCAGCACCATTTACTGAAAAGATAGTACATTGTCTACTGTACTGCAGTCTCATGTGACATAAAGCACAACTTATGTGCACATATATATGTATATATTATTATGTCATAAATCAATTGACCATATAGAAATTCAGTGTGAAAATATTTGTCTTTCAATGGTACTGGGTCAACTGGCTACATATAATGGAAACAATATATAAATTTTGGCCTTGCCTGAGACAATGTTGTTCAAAATGGATCTTAGGCTTAAATGTGAAAGCTAAAGAAAAAAATGTGATATGATATCTTCACAATCTTAGGCTAGACACATTTCTTAAGCAAGACACAAAAAATAACTATTTATTTTATATAACTACTGAAATATCTGTGTTTGCATATGCCATTTTCAAATCTGTTCAATTTGTCTCAATGATAGCATACCTCCTCTTCTCTCTGTTCTACTTTATTTTGATTAATGAGGCACTTAATATTCATCCAGTTCTCCTATCAGTAGTTTGATGGTTCAGCATTACCTTACTGTTTTTTACTTGTGACTAGACATTAAAACACACATTCTGAACATGTTGGCTCTGATATAAGAGAGTATTTTTATCAATACTTCTTCACAGATATTTCATGGAGCTTAAACCACTTTAATTCCATTTAATTCTTTTCACATACTATATTATTGTTGTCATGTATTTTAATTCCGCATGTATTTTAAGTCTCACAACGGAGTGACATGATTGGTCTACAAAATTGCTATTAATTTCAATTCACCAGCATATCCACTATCTTTCTTATTCTTCATTCTTTCCATTATTTCTGTGCTTTTGCCTGGGGTCATTTTCTTTATGCCCAGACAATTACCTTTAGTGTTTCTCTTCACAGAAATCAGCTTATATGACTCATTCTAATTTTTGCTTTTCTGAAAAATGTTTCTGCTTTAGCTTCACTATTTTTTCCTTAGCACTTCAAACATCTCATTCCACTTTTGTCTGCACTGCTTTAAAATTTTCTCTTGTTTTTAGATATGTCAGTAGTTTGAACACAATATCTAAAATACCCTGCTTTGAGTCTACAGATTCTCTTGAATCTCTGTGTTGATATGCTGATATCTTTTGCCAGTTTTTGGAAAACTCTCTGACATTATGTCACCAAAAATAATTCTGGCTCCTTACCAGTTCCTCCCCTTCAGGATGACTGTGTTCACTCTTTCCATCACTTCCTTTGGTCTCATTATTCTTTTCCCTATTTTCTACTCTTCTCCTCTTAAGTTCCAAATGCTATATTCCCTATTGTCATTGCTTCTAATAAACTGATCCTTCACTCACCTGGGTTCAGTCTACTACAAACCCCTCTAAGTTCTTAATATCAGTACCTATACCTGTGGTTCTATGACTTCCATTTGATTACCGCTACCTACTGATGACTGCTGTGGGATTACATTTTATATCTTGTCCCATATTCATGAACATATTAATCAAATCATATCTCAGGAAATATGCTCTTTTTCCTGTTGTTTTTTTCCTGTTCTTGGTCCTGATTCTTGATATATCTATAGTTATTTAAATACCCTATTTAAATAGGGTTATTTAAATACATGAAAAAAAAAAGTAGTAAGGCTGCTGGTATATGTTATTTTCCTCTAAAGAGGATTTGTTACAGTTTCTGACATTTAAAATGGGGGAAAATCATTCTAATAATGATTAGACTGAAATAATTTCAGGTGAGGTTTCAAGGTGTAGAGAGTCTGGTCTAATTCCGTTCTGTCCTTACTCCTAGCATAGAGCAGTCTACAGGACCTAGTCTTGTATCATTCACCAGGGCTTTCCCCTTGATAGTCTCTAAACTCAATTTTTTTCTATCTCCTCAAAATGTAATACTTCTAAAAACTATGTTTGACCTCACGTCCTAAGTGATTACTTGCTGTCCCTCACATATTGTCTGCATCCCTCACATATTGTCAAATAATTCAAGGAAACAAAAGTGAAAGAGAAAAGTGTTAGTGGCTCAGTTGTGTCCAACTCTTTGCAACCACATGGATTGTAGTCTTCCAGGCTCCTCTGTCCATGAAATTCTCCAGGCAAGAATACTAGAGTGGGTTGCCATGCCCTCCTCCAGGGGATCTTCCCAACCCAGTGATTGAACCTGAGTCTCCCGCATTGCAGGCAGATTCTGTACCAATTAAGCCACCATGAAATCCCCCAAGGATACAAAGAACACAGAATACTGTATAACTTCTCTATGCTTCTCTCCTCTCTGGGACTTGACATCAGCAGTCCCAGCTGACAGCATAACTCAATGGCTCAGTTGTGTCCAACTCTTTGCAACCACATGGATTGTAGTCTTCCAGGCTCCTCTGTCCATGAAATTCTCCAGGCAAGAATACTAGAGTGGGTTGCCATGCCCTCCTCCAGGGGATCTTCCCAACCCAGTGATTGAACCTGAGTCTCCCGCATTGCAGGCAGATTCTGTACCAATTAAGCCACCATGAAATCCCCCAAGGATACAAAGAACACAGAATACTGTATAACTTCTCTATGCTTCTCTCCTCTCTGGGACTTGACATCAGCAGTCCCAGCTGACAGCATAACTCATCACAATGAGTTTCCTATCTCTCAAGAAAAGAATTGAAATTTCTTAAGTCCTCTTCCTCCTTCTCTCTGTGTTTCTCTCTTTCCCACTCTTCTAACTCTTGCTTTAAATATACATATTTATTTGGTTTGCAGCAAGCTAGTCTGTCATAGCCTCAGGCAGAAGCTCCCCCAAGATTTATTTCTGTGAAATGCAAGTAATTCCAACTGGCCTAAATTGGCCTATCTCTTTCTAGTTCCAACTGAAGAACATTGGGGAAACTTAGTGTTTAGAAAACTGGCTACAGTTAAAAGGCACTTACTAAGGAGACAGGAGAAGAGAATTAGGTTAGAGCAGTGCTTGTCTAAGTGGTCCTTGAACTGAAAGCAACAGCCTCACTGGAGCCAGGAATTCCAGCTCATTAGATCACAGCTCTTTGTATGGAAATTAAAATACTAAGTATTTTGAGCAAACTTGACAATGTAATCCTAACTACATCTTTTCCCCTTCAAGTCACCCTCTAGAGCCTCTTGGACTGATCTGGGCCTCTTGATGTTGCCCTTGTTTCTTTCTTTTTTCTTGAAGCATAATGCATAACTTATGACCCTGTTAGAAAAGGATATTCCTGGGTCTTACCTCAACCTCCTGTATGAGAATCTTTGAAGATTGTAGCCCAGAAAACTGGTTTAGCATGCTCACTAGGTAATTTTTATGTTTATTAGAGACGGAGAGTCACTGAACTATCAGAAGAGAAGGGGAGAAGACAATGTTGTACATCTTTATCCTGATGTCATCGTGAACTTTTCAGATTCTTTTGCATTCACATGGCTGAAAGTGGTGTTGGCCAGATTTTAGGTACATAGAAAACACTGAAGGTAGGACAGCCTGGTTTAGAAATTAAGATCATTTAATGAAGGTGTTTATCCTTTAGAGGCCATCTTCCTCATTTACAAGATGACAAACGTGCCATAAACATTCTAAAATATGTAATACAAATGTCATCTTATTCTACCATCTAATTATTCAGAAACTTCAGATAACTTTAGTTTGGCCAACAATAATTGATGTTTATAATAATATTCCTGAGGAATTATCAATATGAAAACAATAAACCTCTCAAATGTCAAGGAAATTATATTCAACTAGTTTAGATTGTTTTGATGTTGTATGTATGCCTGGTTAATATTGTCTTTAGAAAGAAAAGCCATGACCTCAGATTAAAGGAGGAAGACAGCATTAGCCACTTTTAGGTTAGTTCAGTATGTATATGTGTTAAGCTGTTCTAGGAATACTATTAATGTATTCTGAGAAAACATTTTGCTACAAGTGCCAATAATAGAAGATTAAATCCAGACAGAATCCCTAAGAAATTATAGGTTCAGTAAGAATGAAGAACAACTTGCAGTGAAATAAAAGTAATTGAAGAACTGTGTCAGAGAAGGCAAACTTATAACAACAAATACCAAGGAACTAAAAGGAAAATACAAATTTTAAATTAAATTTAAAATTAAAAAAAATATATCTATGTAAACAAAGACAAAAAGATATGTAAACCAAATCATGATTTCTTAGGAAAAGTCATTGGCTCTAGAAGGTAGAGGGGAGACAGGGCCCAGTCCTACCTCTTCCAGCTGTACCATAAGAGTAACATTGTGCCCTTGTTCCGCCGTCAGCTTTCCATCAGCAGTGACGATCCGGAGCCCCCGTGGGGCCTTCCCTGGGCACTTCTGTGGCTTGGCTGTGTACTGCTCTCTCACTCCATCAGTGCAGTTATTGGAAACCACCTTTCTATACCTAAATGGGAAAAAAGCTCAAATTGTAATTCAGCTCATGATAGTCTGGATCACTCTCAACTTTTCAAACCTTCTGCCTAGCCCTGAGGGCTAGTAATAACTACCTTTCATGGTGTCAGGAAGATTACAGTTTGTTTATAGTAAGCACCCAACAGAGAGGCAAATTGTCATAGGAACATAGTGCATCATTATTAACATTTTAATTTATGCTTTTATTCATTTAGTCAATAGATAGATGATTTCACTTTGGAGTTGTGAGAATTGCATAGCAGGAGAAGACATGGTCTTTCCTTACCCTCAATAAGTTTATAATCCAAATGAAACAATGTGTACTTAGTTGCTCAGTCATGTCCAACTTTTTGCAACCCCACTGGCTGTAGCCCTCAGGCTCCTCTGTTCATGGGGATTCTCCAGGCAAGAATACTGGAGTGGGTTGCCATGCCCTCCTCCAGGGGATCTTCCCAACCCACGGATTGAACCCAGGTCTCCTGCATTGCAGGTGGATTTTTTACCATCTATACATGGATAATCCAGAAAATACTTCAAAGGCTATATAATTAAAGGTTAGAATGAGTACTATATATATTGTAATATATACACGTATATATTGCAAAGGAAGGTACAGTTCAAAGAAAGAATAGATTATTATGCTTTGTATGTCTCAACATTAGATATGGTACAAGCTGTTGCACTCACGGTACAGTACAGAAAGGTGGTTAACTTGAGAGTTTCTACTCAATATTAATGCCTAAACTATTGAAATTCCACATTAAGGAAACTTTAGACTATAGATTGAGTAAATCCTCCCTCTATTTTGTTTTTTTCTTGTTTTAGCCTTAATAGGAAAAACAAAAGAATTATGTTACCAATTTGTCCCATACAATTTATCAGATTTATAGTATATTAGAATCTATGGGTTTTCTTTAAGACTTTTGAGGTCCAATGTTATGTATTCATCATCTTTTTGTGTGTGTGGAGTCCACAGCAGCCACATTATGTATTCATAGATTTGGTTTCTCCAGTCTACCTGAGGAAGGTACTGGTAGATCTCAAAATGGAAGCAATCAAAACTCCAAGGCCTTTCCATTCTTCTAGACCATAAGTTGACAAACTTTTCACATAAAGTGCCAGGGAATAAATGTTTTAGCTTTGCAGGTTATATACCTTTAGTCATAGGTACTCAACTCTTGGGTTGTAACATTAAAGTGGACATAGAGAATGCATAAAAGAACAAATGAATCTGGGTTCTAATAAAACTTTATTTACACCTTTATTTACCACCCTGACAATTAGCAAGTGATGACCCAGCAATCCCACTGCTGGGCATATACACCGAGGAAACCAGAATTGAAAGAGACACGTGTACCCCAATGTTCATCGCAGCACTATTTATAATAGCCAGGATTGGAAGCAACCTAGATGTCCATCAGCAGATGAATGGATAAGAAAGCTCTGGTACCTATACACAATGGAGTATTACTCAGCCATTGAAAAGAATGCATTTCAATCAGTTCTAATGAGGTGGATGAAGCTGGAGCCGATTATACAGAGTGAAGTAACCCAGAAAGAAAAACACCAATACAGCATATTTACACATATATATGGAATTTAGAAAGATGGTAATGATAAGCCAGTACACGAGACAGCAAAAGAGACACAGATGTATAGAACAGCCTTTTGGACTCTGTGGGAGAGGGAGAGTGTGGGATGATTTGGGAGAGTGGCAGTGTAACATGTACGATATCATAAGTGAAACGAATCGCCGGTCTAGGTTCGATGCAGGATGCAGGGTGCTTGGGACTGATGCACAAGGATAATCCAGAGAGATGGTGTGGGGCGGGAGGGCAGAGGTGGGGGTCGGGATTGGGAGTTCATGTACACTCGTGGCTGATTCATGTCAATGTATAGCAAAAGGAATACAGTATTGTAAAGCAAAACAAACTAAAAAATAAAAAGCAATTTAAAAAAATTAAAAAAATGAAATGTTATCAGTTATTTTTATTTAACATTATTATTGATCCTCCCTGTTCACAACCTTCACAAATTCCCATTTCCTTAAGATAAATCACAAATTCTCTAACTTGGGCCTGAAACCCTCCATAAACTAACTTGGTTCTACTTTTCTGGACTCTTTCTCCCCAGCAAGCTCATTCTGCTTTAGCCAAACTTCTCTTTTCAATCCCCTTGAAAGTGCTTCTTTTTTTGTTGTTGTTGTTCTTTCTGCTTCCATGTCTATTTTTTTGCCTAATCAGCTGCCTAAAACTTATCCACACTTTAAGTGGCAGCTTATCTCCTCTCTTTTCCTGATTGTGAAAGTAAAATCATAAGAAGTTCAAATTTAGAGAGTACTAATATGTTTGGGCTTTTCTGGTGGTCAGATAGTAAAGAATCTGTCAGTAATGCAGGAGACACAGGTTCATTCCCTGGTTGGGAAGATCCCCTGGATAAGGGAATGGCTACCCACTCCAGTATTCTTGCCTGGAGAATTCCATGGACAGAGGAACCTGGTGGGCTACAGTCCAAAGATTGCAAAGAGTTGGACACAACTGAGCGACTAACCCTTTCATTAATATGTTCTAGACACTGTGCTAAGCTCTTAACATGATTTGCTTTCAAACTATCCCTAATAAAGAAGGTATCATTACTCCCAATAAATAGATGAAGAAATTAAGATTCATAGAACTTAACTAGTTTTCTCAAGATCACACAGCCAGCATCTAGACAATTTGGATCTAGGATATATGTATCTGTTACCACTGTACTGTACTACCTCTTTAAATTAGGTGAGATATGTGTCATCTCTTACAGGAATCCTTATGAATTACTTGATAGGAATCAGTAATGCCTTGTATGATTTTCTTCCTTCGTGTGACTGTGAACTTTAAGCTCCTCATTGAGGGCATACTTGTGCCGCAGACATGCAAGGCTGATAATCACTAGGTCACACTGGGATGACTGTAGAGAGTTTAAATGTTGAAATATCTGTCTAGAAATTGGCTATCATCACTGGTCCCAAACCCTGCAGGCACCACACCCACCAACCCAGCTATATTAACCCCTATCCTTGGAGTCCTTGCTTTTCCTGGCAATCCAGAAGTGAATGGGTTAAAACCTAATACACCAAGGAGTTTCCTAAATCCTGCTCCTGTATTGAGATTCCTACTCATTCTGACTGGTCACTGCCATGTCTGAACATCTTCAAATCACCTTATCTGATATTAAATATTTTGAAAAGTCCATGTAAGTGCTTATGACTGTATGCTTATTTGAAAGAAAATAAGGGATGCTGGGGAAAAAAAAGATGCGGACACGGGAGAATGGTGACATTCTGGTACCAGCAATGGTGGCAGAGAAGTGACTAGCAATGTCATACAGTAATTACGGCATCCCAGTGAGTTAAACTGCACCACAAACTCCTTGTGTGTTTCAGAAGCCAGGCACAATGCACATAAAGGCAGGTTATAACTTTAATCGCTTAGCGATTAAATCACACCTGTGACTCTATCTTGGTGAGGAGGTCTGGAGCCATGGGCTCACCATCACCACTGGCATCATCAGCTAGAGAACATTTCTTTTGTGTGTCATTGTTCTGACCAATCACGACCCTGGGCTTTCCTGAAGCCTGTAGCAACAGGAGTTCTGCTTAAATACAAAGCTTGAATCCATTCCTCTGGTATTCTGCCACAGAGAAGACTGTTGGTAATTTTTTCAATGCTCATTAAAAAAAATGGTCTCATTCTGAGACCATTTTATTTCCTGGATGAAAATGGCTTCACATTAGCCCTATCAGACCAGTCTCTGAAATTTACAAGAAAATTGAGCAGAAATACAGAGTTCATTTACTCAAGTAAGCACACACCTGCTTTGTGCATTACAGAATGGTACTATTTTCATCCCAGCAGCTGTCCCTGGGTCTGAGTTACATAAATGAATAATACATTTTATATGTTATTAAATGGGGCTGCTTACCTCCACAATAACAAGGCAACTTATGATTATGTTGGACCTAAGCTCTGAATATTACTGGGATGCATTTAGTTGGTAAAACATTCTTCAATCTGCCAAGAAGAAAAGTGCTTTGCAATGGCAAGGGAGTCTTTGCACAATTACTGAAAGGAAACATTCCACAAATACGCCTTTGATATTACCGACTGCTCATCAGTAGATGGTGTCTTATTACTCCAACAACCCCAATTTCAGCTATTCTCTTTCTTCTTTTCTTGATACTCCTCTGTCACATTTTCCTTTTTACCCCTACCCTCTTTGATTTTGCTTTTGCACTGCTTGTCAGTCTTTAAAAAGATGAAGGTCGTATTTTTCTTTGTGAGAGTAAAATTGGAAAAAGCATCAAAAGTCTTCATATCCTGTGATTTGGCTGTTTAGCAGGTTTTTTTTTAACTTACAGTTTTGGTACAGATGCTTACAGTACAAATGTTTGCTATAGATGTTTGGGACTATTCCGTGTATGTTAGGTGACAATATAGTCTGGCTTATTCAGTCACAACTGTCTCTGTGATGTTAAGAGTCTGCCCACAGAAATCAGTTTAAATGAGAACTCTGGGCATCAGTGTGTTTTTGTTTTTAATTTCCCCTGGTGATTCTACTGTGCAGCCAGGATTAAAGATCACTGCCCTGGTGGTTAAAACTAGTGTTCTGGAACCAAACTGCCTGAGTTTAAATGCAGGCTATTACACATTATATAAACTTGGGCAGTTTACCCGGACTCTAACGTTTGGGTTCTCTGCCTACAAAATAGGTATAATTACAGAAACTGTTCCTAAAGTTCTTGGGAGGATTAAATGAGATAATGTATTTAAAAGGACATATAGAAAATATGCCATACTGCAAGACCTTAATAAATATTAAATATCATAAGACATAAAAAATTCGGAGAAGGCAATGGCACCCCGCTCCAGTACTCTTGCCTGGCAAATCCCATGGGTGGAGGAGCCTGATAGGCTGCAGTCCATGGGGTCGCTAGGAGTCGGACACAACTGAGCAACTTCACTTTCACTTTTCACTTTCATGCATTGGAGAGGGAAATGGCAACCCACTCCAGTATTCTTGCCTGGAGAATCCCAGGGACGGGGGAGTCTGGTGGGCTCCCGTCTCTGGGGTCACACAGAGTCGGACACGACTGAAGTGACTTAGCAGCAGCAGCAGTAAAAAATTAGCATTTAAAGTTTTAAATACTAATTCCCTGGTGGCTCAGATGGTAGAGAGTCTTCCTGCAAAGAGGGAGACCCAGATTTGATCACTGGATCAGGAAGTTTCCCTGGAGAAGGAGATGGCAACCCACTCCAGTATTCTTGCCTGGAGAATTCCACGGATTGAGGAGCCTGGTAGACTACAGTCCATGGGGTTGGACACAAAGAGTTGGACACAACTGAGTGACTTCATTTACTTACTTACTTACTTACTTACTTAAAGTTTTAAATGTCAGCTTGCTATTACAGCTGGTAAAGAATCTACTTGCCATGCAGGAGACTCTGGTTGATTCCTGGGTTGAAAAGATCCCCTGGAGGAGGGCATGGCAATCCACTCTAGTATTCTTGCCTGAAAAATCCCATGGACAGAGCAGTCTGGTGGGCTATAGTCCATGGGGATGCAAAGAGTCAGACAGGACTGAGCAACTAAGTACAGCATTATACAAGTTCCCTGAAAGTAGAAGCCATGCTCTTACTGCCAAGATTATCTTCAGATCAAACTGGATCACATCAATTCCTTCCTGAATATTGTTCAAACTGCCCATGCTTTAGTCATAAAGAGTAAGGTTTGGGTTTAAAAGATAGTTTCATGATCTGTGATCGATGCATTTTTTAAGCTTTAGCTCTTTTCATTGCCCTGCATACCTCCTAAGCTCAGGCCAGGCTAAAGGCTACTTGCCTTCTTCCGTCTGTGGTGTTCATCCTCCCTGGGACAATCTTTACCCTGTCAAGCTCCTATTCATTCATTAAAAATCAGTGCAGACATTATGTCTTCTTATTACATTATCTCTTCTCTCTTTTCACAGTAGTTATTACATGTTATGGCCGAGAAAGAGGTGGAACTCTAGGTTTTCTTATAGCCAAGGCAGGACTTGCTGTCACTGAGCTCTGGTGTCCCTCATTTGTAAGCACAATGAAAAGAATATATTTGTTTAGTTTCTTGTATTGTACTATGTGTCCTTGTTTTCAAGGAAAAACTTTGCTCTTACAATAACACCTGACTTGAAATGAGAAATGGGGCAAGCCCTGGAGACAGAAGGGACCTGGTTCTGGCTACAGTGCATGGCTAACACCTCAAGTAAGCCTTTCTAGACTCAGTGTGCTCATATTGCAGCAATAGTGCTACGTAGCAGTCACACCCCCAACATTCAGAAATAACAGGGTTCCCTGACGTTTTAAGCAGGTTCTCCAAGTTTCTCTCCTCAAGGCAATAGCTCTCAGAACTTTCCCCTTAAACAGAGTAAGCAGACCTTGGGCTTAGGGGAGTGTCACTGGGCAGAAGATAGGTGACGGGAAGAAAACTTTTCTTCACTAAGTAGGATGGAAGCACAAGTCATTTAATGTGAACACTAAATAGAGTGCAACATCATTCTGAATGCCAACGTGATGACGTGGGACATATGGCCGAGTTAAACTAAATGACAGCATCAGGAGGATCGCTCCTGGAATCCACTGCAGTCAACCAGTTACATAACAAATTCAAAAAGGAAAATGTCCCTACTGTTAAACATCTGCAGTCCAAGGAATGCTAATACTGGTCACTGCAGATAGATTATGGACATGTCAGAGCCTGAAGGGGTCAAAGATCAACACAATCCCTCTCTTTCGCACATAAGGAAAAAAAAAAAGAGAGAGAGAGAGAGATAAGAGTTTAGAGGGCTTCCCAGGGTCACACAGCGGGCAAGCAGTGGTTAGGGGCTCTGGAATGGGTTTGGGGCTCTCTTGCCATGATGCCATACCACCTGGATGAGGATGTTTATTCCCAATGCCACTGGGCAAGGACAGTGGTGTGAGAAACCTGATCTCTGTTCACCTTCTTCATTTCCAACCCTAATGCCATCCTGTAAACATGTGGGAACATGTATCTAAGAAATATATTCTGAAGAATTCTGTAGCAGCTGACAAGTCTAGAGTGTCTGCTGCGAAACTGAATGAGTGCTTTCCAAAAAAAAAAACAGCTACACGGGCCCCTGAAGTTCTGGGTAAACACTGCAAGTGATTTCCTTTCTGTGGACTTGAAAAACAGGGACCACTTTTAGGACCAATTATTCTCTGTGATGTACACTGACATATGTTGCTGAATAAATCAGACTGAACATCAAGAACCCTACCAGGATCAGAAATGAGAGCCCTTGGAAAAGAACACAGCTCCTAAAGGCCCTGGAAACAGCAACCCCAGGGTGATGGCAGGATAGCCAGCTCATGTAGAGAGGATTATATTTATAGAAAGCATTTTTAAAACATTCTAAAGGTATGTGAGAGTACAGAGATAACTGTTTTGCTATAATTTATGTGTATATATACATATATATATTTTCCTGGACCCACTAATATTCTTACATAGATACTGAATTAATGCTGTTTATAAATCTTTTTTAAAATTCTTGATTAAATATTCCCATTGAGTACTGAGAAACTAACACTGAGGAACAACAAGAACCATCACTGTACACTTACATTATTCCAGAAGAGATTAATGGCTCCTCTAAAGAAACTTCACAGACAAAAATTTCTATACCTACTTTCTTAAAAACACATCTAGAAATATCTCTAGCTTAGCAGCAAAAAACAATCTGTTCCTTGATAAGATTATCTTCGTTTCTTACAATAAACAAGCCCAATGCCCACTTTATTTTTTATTTATGGAATCTTTCATGGTTGGCACGAAACAAGCAATGTTCTAGTTAATTTAGCAACTGAAATCGTATCACGTTCTCTGGATCTGAAACAGTGTAAACAAAATTTAACCATACACAAGTATCAGTTCAGTTCAGTTACTCAGTCACGTCAGACTCCTTGTGACCCCATGAACAGCAGCACGCCAGACCTCCCTGTCCATCACCAACTCCCAGAGATTACCCAAACTCATAAGTCAGTGATGCCATCCAAGCATCTCATCCTTTGTTATCCCCTTCTCCTCCTGCCCTCAATATTTACCCGCATCAGGGTCTTTTCAAATGAGTCAGCTCTTCACATCAGGTGGCCAAAGTATTGGAATTTCAGCTTCAACATCAGTCCTTCCAATGAACACCCAGGACTGATCTCCTTTAGGATGGACTGGTTGGATCTCCTTGCAGTCCAAGGGACTCTCAAGAGTCTTCTCCAACACCACAGTTCAAAAGGATCAATTCTTCAGTGCTCAGCTTTCTTTAGAGTCCAACTCTCATATCCATATATGATGACTGGATAAACCATAGCCTTGATTAGACGGACCTTTGTTGACAAAGTAATGTCTCTGCTTTTTAATATGCTGTCTAGGTTGGTCCAGAGAAGGCAATGGCACCACACTCCAGTACTCTTGCCTGGAAAATCCCATGGATGGGAGAGCCTGGTAGGCTGCAGTCCATGGGGTACTAAGAGTCGGACAGGACTGAGCTATTTCACTTTCACTTTTCGCTTTCATGCATTGGAGAGGGAAATGTCAATCCACTCCAGTGTTCTTGCCTGGAGAATCCCAGGGACGGGGGAGCCTGGTGGGCTGCCGTCTATGGGGTCACAGAGTTGGACATGACTGAAGGGACTTAGCAGCAGCAGCAGCAGCAGCTAGGTTGGTCACAGCTTTCTTTCCAAGGAGTAAGTGTCTTTTAATTTCATGGCTGCAATCACCATCTGCAGTGATTTTGGAGCCCCCAAAATAAAGTCTCCCACTGTTTCCCCATCTATTTGCCACGAAGTGATGGGACCAGATGCCATGATCTTAGTTTTCTGAATGTTGAGCTTTAAGCCAAATTTTTCACTCTCCTCTTTCACTTTCATCAAGAGGCTCTTTAGTTCTTGACTTTCTGCTGTAAGGGTGGTATCATCTGCATATCTGAAGTTATTGATAAATTTCTGGCAATCTGGATTCCAGCTTGTGCTTCTTCCAGCCCAGTGTTCCTCATGATGTACTGTTCTGCTACTGCTGCTAAGTTGCTTCAGTCGTGTCCAACTCTGTGTGACCCCATAGACGGTAGGCACCAAGCTCCTCCATCCCTGGGATTCTCCAGGCAAAAACACTGGAATGGGTTGCCATTTCCTTCTCCAATACATGAAAGTGAAAAGTGAAAGTGAAGTTGCTCAGTTGTGTCCAACTCTTAATGACGCCATGGACTGCAGCCTACCAGGCTCCTCCGTCAATGGGATTTTCCAGGCAAGAGTACTGGAGTCGGGTTCCATTGCTTTCTGATGTACTCTTCATATAAGTTAAATAAGCAAGGTGACAATTTACAGCCTTGATATACTCCTTTTCCTATTTGGAACCAGTCTGTTGTTCCATGTCCAGTTCTAACTGTTGCTTCCTGACCTGCATACAGGTTTCTCAAGAGGCAGGCCAGGTGGTCTGGTATTCCCGTCTCTTGAAGAATTTTCCACAGTTTATTGTGATCCACACAGTCAAGGCTTAGCATAGTTAATAAAGCAGAAATAGATGTTTTTTCTGGAACTCTCTTACTTTTTCGATGATCCAGCAGATGTTGGGAATTTGGGATGTTTGGTTCCTCTGCCTTTTCTAAAACCAGCTTGAACTTCTGGAAGTTCACAGTTCACGTATTGCTGAAGTCTGGCTTGGAGAATTTTGAGCATTACTTTACTAGCATGTGCAGTAGTTTGAACATTCTTTGGCATTGCCCTGGTGGCTCAGAGGTTAAAGCGTCTGCCTCCAATTTGGGAGACCCGGGTTCGATCCCTGGGTCGGGAAGATCCCCTGGAGAAGGAAATGGCAATCCACTCCAGTATTCTTGCCTGGAGAATCCCATGGACGGAGAAGCCTAGTAGGTTACAGTCCATGGGGTCGCAAAGAGTCGGACACGACTGAACAACTTCACCTTTATTTGGGATTGGAATTAAAACTGACCTTTTCCAGTCCTGTGGCCTCTGCTAGTTTTCAAATTTGCTGACATATTGAGTGCAGCACTTTCACAGCATCATCTTTTAGGATTTGAAAGAGCTATTGCTATTATTCAGTTGCTAAGTTGTGTCTCTTTGTGACCCCATGGACTGCAGTAAGCCAGGTCTCCTCATCCCTCACTTTCTCCCAGACTTTGCCCAAGTTCATGCCCAAGAACATAGTATAAATGTATAGTACATAGTATACACCAGTTCAATTCAGTTCAGTTGCTCAGTTGTGACCCCATGAACCCCAGCACGCCAGGCTTCCTTGTCCATCACCAACTCCCTGAGTTCACTCAAACTCATGTCCATATAGTATGTATAGTATAACTAAATAGGCTTGGGCTTTT
Source organism: Aepyceros melampus (assembly GCA_006408695.1). NCBI lineage: Eukaryota > Metazoa > Chordata > Mammalia > Artiodactyla > Bovidae > Aepyceros > Aepyceros melampus. Next base: position 238,638 of record SJXQ01008090.1, on the reverse strand, counting down.
GTATTTGCAAACTGAGATATTTATAGTTATCAATGGAGTAACAAAGAGAAAATGAATTTGGAGTTATTTCAGCACTAAATGCCAGATGACACACAGATGAATACTGATTTCATTTTATTTAAACAAAAGGAACTCATTTATTAATCAGGTAAATGTCTTATCTGCCTTGAGTCGTCTTGGGGCAGACATACATTTTGGAGTACAGTGCTTCTAATTCAGTGAGTTTATGAGCCTATGCAAGGTATTATTTCAGTTTTACAGATGACAAAATAGGGCCTGATATTAAAAGTGGCCTAGATCTCAGGACTGTCATGACTATTTTGTATCAAATGTCTGGACTATAGACACACAATAAAAGGAAATTCCCCCCCCCCCTTTTTACCTTCACTGCAGAGGAGCCCTTAGATGACCACTGCTGGTGATGTTCTACAATTTGAAAAGTGACTATCACTAGGCACTGTGCTGCCTGCTTCATATAAAGTACCACATTTAATCAACCCCCAAAAGCAAATAGTAAAATTTCATAGTTTAGGGAACTAAGGCTCAGGAAAGGAAATGACTTGCTAAAGATGAAGGTAGAGATTGTTCCATTCTAAAATAACTCTGTTTTTTATCAAGCAACACCTCCTGCCTTAGAGTTCACTCTCTAGCCACAGTAGATGGAAGGCCTCGTACCAGCCTCCTGGCTCTCCGTGGAATTGCTTGTGTGCGGCATGAAAGAGCAGGTGAAAAGTGGCAGGGACAGCGTGGCAGAACTGTGCTCACATGCTGTGTCGTGGTGCGGACACTGGACACCTTACATCACTGGGCTAAGAGCTGAGAACTGGTACCCACAGCCACTGGAGGGATACTTTACACCCATTTCAGCTCTTATTCTTACTCTTTCTAAGATCTTTCCAAGAGCTAAAAGGAAACTGTACACCCATTCATTTCTACACAGGGAAACTGATAACAATTTTGGCATCTCCTCAAAAGAGCATTTCCATTGGGCATAATAACAACTGATGCTAGGATGTTTCTATCATGGTGAAGGGAGTGAACCTGAGAACAGGGCTATCTATACAGAGTAATAAGCTGACTATGAGAGCCACCATAACCATTTATAAAGTGAGGTCTTAACAAAAATAAAAGGAAAGTTTGCCTGCGTGCCTTCAAGTAAATGTGCAGAAAGGTGCTACCGGCAGATCTGCTTGTTAAGCTTTTTGACAAGGGATGGCTGTTTTGCAGACCTGTTCAACCCAAGTCTGATTGCATGGCTGCAGCACATGCCCTGTTGTGAGGACTGGGTGAAGCAAGTCAGCCACATGACAAGTGAAATCTATCGGAGGCAAGCACTCTCAAGCCAACCCTGCCCTGTGACTCCTGAGCACTTCATCTCAGCCTGAAGTTAATACTACATATTCTGTGCTGACAACCAGAGATGCCCGTGGATGGGTTAAGATGGGCACTGGAGAGACTTGGGGGCACTGTGGCTCCTTAATCCTAGAGACCTGAGGCTTTGCCCAATATCCCCCCCGATGCCTGGATACTAATCAGCTTTTCATTGGGAAACTACCAGCCTGGCCCTTTCACCTGGCTCATTTCTTGTTCCTTTGCCTGCAATAACCTGCCTCAGTTCAGTTAAGTTGCTCAGTTGTGTCCAACTCTTTGTGACCTCACGGACTGCAGCACACCAAGCCTCCCTGTCCATCACCAACTCCTGGAGTTTACTCAAACTTATGTCCTCACACCTTCTTAATTTTGGAATCCTGCTTACCCTTCCTCCTGGTGTTCCCTTACAGAATTCACTGGCATTTGTATCTTAAAGGAGGACGGAAGTTAATATAACTGAATATCTCACGTATGGGATTCACAGGCAGCATGTGGGCAGGAAGCTGGTGTTTACACTCTTATGGGGGAGATATTTGACAATGCCTAGATACCCAGGTCTAAGAAGGAATCAGCTGACTGGATGGAATTTGCTTTAGCAGCTAACAGAAAGACTTTCAGCTGCCAAAAGAGACTCAAATTATTGTTGCAGGGTTTTAATAACAAGTATTATAGTATGAGAAAGCTAACTGTAGCATTGTTTATAGCAGCAGAAAATAGGAAATGATGAAAATGTCCATGAAAGGGGTTACTATATAACTCCTGGTGCCTGAATCCTAAGAGGTAAAAAGAAATTAGATGGAAAGAAGCCTCATAAACGCTGACATCAAAAGATGTCTAAGATGCATTTTTGAATAAAAAGGCACATAAAAGAATAATACATCTAGTAGGAAACTGCATATAAAAACAACCAAATTAATTTTGTGTATCTTTTCACTTAATTATTCCCTGACAAATGCAAAAGAAAGTGTTTAGAAACATGCACATCAAACAGATCACAGCTGTGTAGGGAAGGGGGCCAGGATTGGGGTGATAATCTAAATTTGCTTTTTAAACACAGAAAACATATGTATATACTTTCATAATTAAATATCTCTAAGCGAAAAGCTAAATGTTTGATTCCAGCACTGTAGTGGCTACCACCTTATTGAGAATCTGTACTTATGAAATGCCACCAAATCAACATATAGCCAGGTGCCATCTGGGATCAGGGGCTGGAGTGGCATTAAGATGGTCAAAAAGATCTGCAGCAACATGGACAGACCTAGAGATTTTCACTCTTAGTGAAGTAGGGCAGAGGAGGAGAAATAGCATATGACATCCCTCATATGTGGACCCTAAAAAAAATGGTGCAAAGGAAATTAATTACACGACAGAGAGAGACTCACAGACTTAGAGAAGGAATTTATGGTTGCTGTGGTGGGGGAAGGAGGGGGCAGAGGGATAGTTAGGGAATTTGGGATGAACATGTTCATACTGCTATATTTAAAATGGATAACCAACAAGGACCTACTATATAGCACAGGGAACTCTGCTCAATGCTATGTGGCAGCCTGGATGGGAAGGAGTTTGGGAGAGACTGGATACACACACACACACACACACACACACACACACACATATGGCTAAGTCCTTTTGTGGTTCACCTGTGAGTACAAGAGTGAGTAAGACCTACCTATATAGTAGGTCCTTGGTGGTTATCCATTTTAAACATAGCAGTATGAACATGTTCATCCCAAATTCCCTAACTATCCCTCTGCCCCCTCCTTCTCCCCTACACAGCAACCATAAATTCCTTCTCTCAGTCTGTGAGTCTCTCTCTGTCATGTAATTAATTTCCTTTGGATCATATTTTTTTAGGGTCCACATATAAGGGATTCATATGCTATCACAACATTGTTAATCAGCCATACCCCAATACAAAATAAAGTTTTAAAAAAGAAAGGCAGAAAGTTCTTCTTCAGTTTCATCTACACATTACCTCTTACTCACTCTTGAGCTGGCTACAGACCCTGCAAATGGAAATTTGATGGTACAGAGTCTTCTTTGAGGATGACCTCAGGACTCTGTCGCAGCTAATGGTCTTCCTATTCCTGATGCAAATGTATAGACAATATGTCAATTGGTGAGGTTGTGATTGATACCCTTCCTCCCAAACTTAGGCCACAGGGTGCTATGAGGGTGGTTACTCTTCCACCTGTGAGCCCCCTACTTTCAAGAGCAGGGCCTTTGTCCTACTTGCTGATGGCTGGTGTTTATATGTCCCCTTCACACAAACTAGCTCACTAATGCTGATGATTTTCTGCAATATGTTTGAATGGAATGGATGAAGCCAGCAGATGTGATAACAAAAATCCCTTAGGGTGAGATGCTCTCAGGTAATAGCCACTGACAGGAACAACACTCTGAGAGTGGAGGGGGAGCACTAGGAAGTGATGTTGTGATTAATAAACATAATTGCGTTGACAAGCATTTATATACCTGGATACCTATTGCTGAGTCAAAGCTATGATTTTTCAAGTAGTCATGTATGGATGTGAGAGTTGGGCCATTAAGAAAGCTGAGCACCAAAGAATTGATGCTTTTGAACTGTGGTGTTGAAGAAGACTCTTGGAGAGCCCCTTGGACTACAAGGAGATCAAATCAGTCAATCCTAAAGGAAATCAATTCTGAATATTCATTGGAAGGATTGATGCTGAAGCTGAAGTTCCAATACTTTGACCACCTGATGCAAAGAGCCGAGTCATTGGAAAAGACCCTGATGCTAGGAAAGATTGAGGGCAGGAGGAGAAGGGGATGACAGAGGATGAGATGGTTGGATGGCATCACCAACTCAATGGACAAGAGTTTGAACAAACTCTAGGAGATGGTGAAGGACAGGGAAGCCTGCCGTGTGGCAGCCATGGGGTCACAAAGAGTCAGACATGACTGAGTGATTAAACAGCAACACACCTACTGCTGCTGAACCATTTATAACTGAAATTTTTATCTTTTAGGGCATAGATGGAAACTTCCATTGAATAGAATATATAAATTACTCATCTGTGATGTTTTATTTCATATGTGTTAGGATTTATTTGGGTTTCACATACTGAGTTCACCAAAGGAATGGTGAAACCTGTTTAGTAGCTAATAATATGTGTGTCTAAGTGTACGTGTAAATATTGATACATATATTTGATTATAAAATGAAAATACATATACATTCTTAATAAAGTGAAAAGTAAGGGTTCATAGACCTTCTTTTTCTGCCTTATTACAGTGGTTTCAGTAGCATTTGGTAAAATTTACATCCCTCTGTACTTTAGCCTCTTCTCATTAATACCAAAGAGAGAATAGCATAACTCCCTTGACTAACTCCGTGAAAAAAAAAATCAATTCTGAAGTCAGCTTCAGGGGCTCCCAGTGCTCTTTACAATGTCTAAACATGTTCGTACATGCAAGCGATACAACTTCTTTCTCTGGCATTTCTTTACCATTAAGTTGAGTGATTTCAGCAGCCTTTTTCAATTTTTCACATGGTACTAGGTGCTCAAGACCTCATTGACCCTTTGCTGTAAAAATGTTACTTGCATTTTTCTCAAATTTTGTGTTACAGTGCAAATAAATCATAGCTTATTATTTATCCAATGAATATTCTTCTTCATATTTATCCTATGAATATTCTTATTCATAGATAAGAATATTTGACGTGCATGTCTATGTTTTCTTTCTCTCCTTCTGAAAAAATGTTTGAATGGAATGGATGAAACCAGCAGATGTGATAACTCAACAAAAGTCCCTTAGGGTGAAATGCTCTCAGGTAATAGCCACAGAGTAGTATATACTATCTGAGAGTAGTATATGTTATTTTGGTGATTTTTTTTTAATTAAAAAAGTAAACATTTAAAATACAAAAGTACATAAACAAGAACATGAGTGTCTCTCCTCTGGATGGCAGCTCTCATGAGAAATGAGAAGGGCAGCTGTCAAGCAGTGCTGGCCTACTGGTGAGTGTCTGCTTCCCCTCTCCTTCCAGCCCTTTCCTTCCTGACTGTCTTCACACTATACAATGGCTTCCTTCTTGCTTTCACACTTAGACGGAAACATCAGTTTTGGCCTCACTGGTCTTCAGACAGGAACTATACTATTAGCTTCCCTGGTTCACCATCAGTGCTCAGACGGTGCCTAGAAACAAACCGTCTAACTTCCTAGGTCTCCAGCTTGCCAACTTCCCCTATAGATATCAGGATTTGAACCTGCCCACCTCCGTAGCTGGGTGCTCCCAGTGCTTTTAACAAATCTGTTTATATATATATATCTCCAATTGGAGATAGAAAAGCATATCTTTGGAAAATCCTGATGAATACATCACTAGTCACCAGACCATACTTAGCTTCCCAAATGGCTCAAAAATGTCCTTTGATTGATTGCTGGAATTAGATTCCAAATAAGTTCCACACAGTAGTTTCCTAAGTCTATAAATATCAGTTACAATTTTGGGAAAGTCACCACACGATTTTCCTTTTAATGGTGTTTCTTAAATAATATTGGATAAACCCCACAGCACATATCATTCAATACAAAATTTTCAAATCTGATTCCAGGTTTATAAAGATCAGAATGCATGTCTTCAATGTGTCAAGACTGGATAGAGAGAAAATGGAATGCATTCCTGCTAACACCAGCACACTCTTGAAAAGTCAATGAGCTTCTTTTCTACCTCTAGTTTCCACATCTATAATGCAGGAAATGCATGTGGAAATATTTGTTTGACCTTCCACACAGGGATGCTTCAAGGTAAAAGGTAGTGTCATGTAATTAAATAGTTGTGAAAAAAGGGATCAAAAAATGAAGCAATCTGTATATTATCATCTTTGCTATCTTAATCCAAGTAACCTGTTTTGTTTCTTTATTTGCAACTGGAATCTTATTCTCAGATGAAATTTGCACTATTAATGCAAATTGTGCTGATTAAAATGAACAAAAGTGAATAAACTGGTGCTATAATGAAACAGACCTGGTCTTTGATCAGAAGTGATTCTATAAGTTTATCGCATGCTGAAAAGCAGCAGCAGATGACCTCCTCAGGCCAATGTTTCAGGCACTCACCCAGTACTATTGAGGTAACTCTGCCCCAAGCTGCAGTCCTTCGACAGAGAGGATGGATTGAACCAAAAGGCTGGCAGGCATTGACCATTGCTGTGTCGTTCATAACCATAGTCACTGTTGGGGGAAAAATGAGAGAAAACTTTCAGTAGGTGGCAACATTACTGAGAATAATTTAAGTCAATCCCTAGCCAATTTCTACACTGGTCAATTAATAATAATAATAAAAAGCATTCACTAAATCAATGCCTTTCCAAAAATGCAATCTTTCTTTCTATCTATCAATTACCCAAGCAAACATTCTACAGAATCCATTTTGAGAAATGCTAGCTTGGAAGCCACAGAGTCACATGTATAGAGATGAAAGCTCAGTGCCCAGTAATTCCCATTAAACACCTTTCAGCCAGGAGCATAGATGTTGTTCTCATCAGGGGGAGACACAGTAGTGATTGTGGTTGGGCCCCAAGAAAGCTATAATGGTGGAAGCCCAGTCCTCCGTGTCAACTGCATTGAAAAACCTAAGGCATCTACACGTGGCATAATCCTCATTACTAGCGCTGTCTTTAGGGTGCTCTTCCAAGACGTCTGGATCTACCAAGGAGAGCTGAGCCAGGTCTCTCTGTGCATAAGCCATTTGCTTCAAAGTCACAGCAGAAAAGGCAATGTACTTCGGGAGTGTTCCTATTCAGTTAATGCCACCAATTGCTTTAAATTTTCTCTAGTTTGAAAACAAAGAGGTTTCTCTCAGCCTCCTTGCATTCTTGCCCCAGGAACCTCTGAATCAACTTTCTTGGCTTCTGAAAGATAAAGCTGGGCACAGAGAATGGCAACACATCGCACCTGCTCACGCACAGACAAATTGCAGGCAGCAATGGCAACACAGGTATGAACTGGCCCATCTGTGTGATGGAAGCGAGATGCTGGCACACAAAGGTTGGGAAAGAAGAACTAGGCTTGCTCAGGGGCCTGTCACCAGGCAGTTGGTTCTCAGAATTCTGCCCATACCAGCTGGGTTTGATTCTGGTGCAACACAGCATGGGTAGAAGGACTTCCGGGACTCTGCCTACAGGACATCCTGTGTTCATTTCAGGAAATCGCGAATAACAGGCAAGGTCGTCTAGCAGAGGGATGTCCAGGGCAGAGCCAAACTGAGAGAGAACATTCAGGGACAAACACCTTTGCCAAAAAAATCTCTGTTTGGGAAGGCCAAAGTCAAAGCTATAATACAAAAAGTTAACTCCCCGTATGGATCCTCCTTAAATATAATGAATAAAGGAGAAGCAGCCAGGTTTCCAAAAAAGGCACATGATAAATGACAAACACTCCACACAAGTTCTCCCTGTGAACGTAGTTCAGGATGTCAATCCTGAAAGGTAGGACAGAGATGAAATATTTTTGCCATTGTAACAGTGTTGCACTAACTAAAAGGAAAATCAGGGCTGGGGAGGCCCCTGGAGAATTCCTTGCCAGTCCCAGTGTAACTGAAGCTCTGTCTGCCTCCAGCGGAGCCCAGAGAGAGAGGGAACTGGCTCTTGACTTGCCTTCTCTACCAACAAGATAGGAATGGCCTTGGGTTATAGGTCTGAGTTCTGGCAGCCAATGTGCCAGGACTGGCCAGTACAATTTATTCAGAGAATGCTCCTAGAGGTCTACCATGAGAGATGCTTCTTTTTTCTAAGTAATGTTACATGCATGTACACAGTATCTCAGCCCAATCACTGATACTCTGATGATCAGACATGTGACTGATGATTGCTACCCAGCTAATACTTCTAAGTAAATGTCTTTGTTTATTATGCTGGTTAAGTTCAATCATTAACACTGACATACACATTTAGCAATTGCTTTCTCTAAACCAAAAACATATAAATACATTTTAAAGAGGAGGAAAAAAAAGAGAAGATCTAAAATGGGATGGACATGATCAAGAGCGTTGGTTACCACCTATTCATCTTCAATCATCTTTCAACCTCATCTGACAGTCAAAACTAGAAAAAAGCAAGGACATCATTGGCCCCACAAGCTAGTTTTCTGCTTAAGTAAAGCTCCAAAAAACACATTGTGGCACTCTGAGAATATTTAACATCTAAATGTTGCACTCCTTTACCAGTTTAAACTAGGTTAATACTGGTAAAAGGAAAGGGATCTTCTGCTGCTAGGTTCATAAAGCCACAGCTGGCAATGCCAGGGACTCCATCCTTACACTGAATTCAGAAAAATATTCCATGGCTTTCATAAGCAATAGTCAGTTAGCCACTAATTGAAAACCTCCAGGCACAGAAAATGCACTGCCCTAAATGACCACAATTTCACTACCAGGAACCCTAGATTCTAGAAAGATTTTTATCTTGAACATATATATATTTGCTCCCTGAAACGTTCACTTATTGTTTTTAAGTGTTGCAGTCAAAAGAGACTCAGGGTGGATCTGGCTTCTCTTTTTGTCCTGAGACCTGTCAAATGTGTGAAGATAATTACCAGCTATCTCCTGAGTCCTCCTTAAGCTTAAAGAAATCCCTGTTTTATTTTTTTTTTCTGTATATACACACACACATAACCAGTAAGCCATGATGTCCTCACGTGGTAATTCACACAAACATGAGGTTTATCACTTGGATCTATGCATGTCACTATTCAAATCTAAACTTTCATTTAAGGCCCACATGGGTTTGAAATATGCAGTGACTACATGGGCTAACAGCATAAGCTCACCAGTCAAAATCAGCCTCTGTGCAGACACAGGGCTCAGACTCCATGGCGCCTGCATATTTTCCCTGCATGCATTTCCGCTCGGATTTTCTCTTCTTATATATCCTCTTCGCTCCCATGATGCATGCTTCCCCCTGTAAGGAGACAAGAATCTCACACTGTTGGCCCATAGGCATGACCTTCCCGACTCCACACTAGGACAGTCCGGGGAGAGGTCTCATATCTTAGGGTAATCTGGACAAGGACAGTCTGCTTTGTGCTAACAGCATTTTCTTTTAATGTCTAGAGTCCTATTACAGAATGTGACGACAAAGTTAATCCTAAGAAGCACCGAGAGAGCATCAAAATGTCCTGAACTCTGTTTTCAACAAATCCTTACTTGGCAAGGTGTTGGGTAGAAGGCTATGAGGGACACACAGGTAACTAAGACTCAGCCTGTAATAGTGTATTACCAACAAATCTATGGTAATTAAGTTGACTTCTTCTGTAATAAAAGATTGGCATATGATCATTTATGTGCATATGAAAGAAGAATATTGCTAAGAAACAAAAAGGTCCTCAGTTTGTTATGCCTCTGCCCACACAATTTTACTGCACTAATTTTACATCCCTCTACAAGATAACCAATAGCACTAAATTCAGTGTTTCTCCACAAAATAAATAAACGCTTTGAATATTACAATGTCTGTGCACTCCAAAGGGGAAAATATCAGCTTTGTGAATGAGCAATCCTTTCATTATTGAGCCTTCAAGAAAAGTGGGTGATCCTAGCTGATGTAGCTCCCATTGTCAAACCCAGCTCTGTGTGTGTGTCCAAAGGGCCAGACAGACTTCTGTCTAAGCGACTCAACACTGTCTTTCTTGAGCAAGCTCACTTGAACCAGCTGCACTCCACATCGACACATAAATATACAACGTAGTCTAGGTTTGGAGTATATGTCGCGTTACTCTCTCAACATGGTGATGGCTTTGCAAGCAACGGCCCCAGCTATGTCCTTTGAGAGGCTGGCAGAATGAATTCTTGGGAAACCAAAAGAGAGATGCTTTTATCCATGCATTTATCAACAATATGAGTGGAAGAGCAGAGGGGCCAGGATGAAGGAAATTTTCCTACTAATTCCACAACCTTATAACACAAGAGCCTTGGAAGGAGGGATAAAGCACTACCTAATCCCAGGGAATCACAATGGTGGGGAGGAAGAATTTTACTGGCACTCCTCACCCAGCCTAATTTTCTGTTCTATGTCTCTGTTTGCATTGCTAGATAAAACTGAAGAGACTTTCCTCACCCCTGCCCCAACATCCTGCAACCAGACGACATGCTCAGATAAATTATGTTTGGATCTTCGTGCTGAGTTGGTGTTTTGTCTGGAGTTGTAAGTCTAAGCCAAGCACATTTGAATTTTATCTCATTATACCCTAGTACAGTAAAAACATAAATTACTTCACAACAGCTATGAATGTTGAGTTTTTTCACTGCCATGATGGACATTTTTGCCCAGAGAACCCTTCACTGCCATGATGGACATTTTTGCCCAGAGAACCCTGATTCCTACATTTGAATGACTATCGCCCCCCCAGTACTCTCCATGCCTCCCACTCAGGACACTTGTCCCCCTACCTGGCTGTGCAGCTGCCAGGGTCTGTAGTCCTCCTCGGCACAACGCCTGTCGAAAATGGACTTGTAGTCCACTTTGACCAGCTGCCATTCAGAGCGGTGACTGAAGTGTCCAAACACTCTGCAGATGATACAAATACTCACAATAATAGCAATGCTGACAGTTACAACCACAGTTAGCATTTGTTGAATATTTACTACGAGGTTAGCACAATGCTAAGCATCTTATATTGGTCGTATTATTTGATTCCCAAAACAAATTTCTGAGGAGGGTTGCTATTATTGACTCCACTTTACCTGTGGGTAACCTGAGGCCTCAAAAATTTTAACACGCAAAAACCAAAGACAAATCACCAAGAACTGGTAGAGTTAGAACCCAGGGGTATTAGACTAAAAGCCTGCTGCTATATACTGTACAACAAGAACTGTTGACCAGAAAGAAAAAGTAAAAATGAGAAAACAATCACAAACCCTGCCTTCTATACAGTCCAAGATTACACGTACAGGTTCTTTTGCACTTAATCTACCTGGTCCCATGGTTTCCATACTATTTTATCTTCCCACCATACCCAAGGAGAAGTAGGCAACCAGGCTGAAGAGGTAATAACTACTTCCTACCCGGTTCATTCTACTCTCCTGCTCAGAGAAGCTCAGCTACTTAATGAAGTGTTTGAATCATGTATTGTCAATGTGAATAAAAGCCACAAGGCAGCCTTTACAATCAGCTTTTTTCAGCTGTGTTTTGTAAATATAAAAACTGAATAAAGACAAATTATAGAATAAATTAGGCTAACCCACTGGGCAAAAGTGCAACTGTTAGGCATATTAATTTTTGTTGCTCTTTTCTATTGTTAAAAAAAAAGGAGAAAAAAATCAGAAAATGTACCAACTATTCACTTTGATTTTAAAATTTTCACTGTTGACAGGATCAACTGCTTTAAAATCTTCCTTCTCTGTTTTCCACTTCTGATTTTCCAGGAGAAGGAAAAATCAGAGTTTCATATTTCAAATTCAAAGCTCATGTTTTGAAACCCACAGGCAGGCAAGCCATTAATCAAGCCTTTCACAAATTAATGATCATCACTTTCCAGACAAGAATGAGCGCAAATGTAATTTCACAAGAACAGACTGTTCTCGTGGTTCCCCTAATATGCCTCACAATTGGGTTAGGTAAAGAGCCAGGGAAAAATAACATCCTTTGTGGGGTTGTGATCAAGCTCTGTGTTCTGTCTTAAAGTGAAATCATTCTTATATGCCTGTGATTTTCTGTTTATCAAGCGTGTTTGTTATTAAAGTTTTAAATTGATAGCTTTATCTTCTATTGAAAAAAAATCATGTCTAATTTCCCTAAGCTCATTCAGTATAGGAAGAAATAGGCTGTACCACATTGCTGCCAGCCCACAGTACAAGTCTCCTAATAGCTAGCAAAGAGCCAAGAAAATGGATGCCTGCATTGTTCTTTCTTCTTTGCTAGGGAATCATGAAGTCAGATGCACTGCCTTTGCTAGCAACTTTAAAACTGAAAGCAGCAAGGGGAACAGGCTAAACTAAAAACCACACGTTTCTGGATTTCTATGAAGACTAGAAGACAACACGGTTTTCCACTTACGTCATGATGAGAGTCTCTTCCCCAGGTTCACCCAGAACCCCATCCACAAAAAGGGAATAGATGTGAAACTGTATTTGCTCCAAGATCTCCCTTCATCAAAACTCAACCTGATGACAGAAAAAAATAATAGTCATCAGCTCTCAAAAGAAAATCCTTTCAAAGAAAAGATACTACTAACCAGGACAGAATGAAGTACCTGGGGCATTGTCAAAGTGAGCCTTTGATATGAATAAGTGTTCTTAATTACATCAGAAGGTGGATATACAGCTAGCGAAGTGATTTGGGGCCCAGATGTATTATAACATCAATCAGTGGAGAGCTGTATGAAACAGGAATGATAAGTCGCTGGTAGAATTTTTTTAAATTTGGATACCTTATTAGGTCTTAGATCTCAATGTGACCCTCTCTAAAATCTTGCTGTCATCTAGCAGCAAGCCTTGCAGGTGATTCTGAGAACAGTCACCTTCTGAGACCACTGCAATGGACTTGAATCAACCACCTCCATGTGATCAAACCCTTAGTGGTATCCTTCGTACATTGTTACAAATCCTGGCTGACCCACTGAGTGACGGGCTGCAGAAGAACAGGCTCTTGAAAGTAAGAGAGGACTCTGCAACTCTGATGGTCATACAGGATGTTTCCTTTCCTCTGCCTTTCTCTGAGATGCCTTCCCTCAGGCTAAGCCTCTGGTTCTCTTATTTTTGCAGCTTTCCCTTTGGTCTACCAAAGTAACCAACCCTGGAGGGAAAATCAAGCCTTTGACTTTGAACGAACCTGTCTGTGGAGAGAGCCATTTTCAAAAACACAGATAAAGGAATCTATTGAAAACCCCTCTGGAAGTTAGGCCTTGCATGTTCATCTATAGAAGACCTACAGGGAGAGTTTCAGAAAACCACCCTCTCCCACCCGCAAAAATGAGGCCAAATGAGATCAGAGCAGAAGTGACACGCACTGCTGATCTCTGTGCAGGATGAACAGAGTGAATGCAAACATTAAACTTCAGGAGACAATATTTGGGATAGGTGGCTGTGAGAAATTAAGCTATTCAGAGATTATCCTTGACAACCATTCTACCATGACGGTACTGAGAGTGCGGTGCTGGAGGTACTGATGGGGGAGAGGGGAGCTGTCACATTCCAAAACCATATATAATTCCTCTCTAAGGGGCAGAAGCAAGCTCCTTTCTCTTTCTCATTCTCTCTCTCTCTCCTTTCCTCTTGCTTCTTATGATAAAGCAAAGGTATAAGTTATATTCCAGCAGACCATGATAATTTACTACAAGCACAGTTATAGTCTGTCAGCTTGACTTAGGCTGGTCTTCGCTGTGTGCAACCAGTGCTGGGTACAGGATTTAGGGGCAACAGGTGCCTTTACCAGAGATGTCGAATTGGGAGAGATGTGTGCTTCATAGCAACCAGGACTCCACCTTGATCCAGATACAAAACACTGTGCTCTTCTTCAAAGATCTGGAAGAGGAAAAGTACATACACAGCACCCCCCCAACACACACCCAGGGTTCAGAGAATTAGTCTTCATTTGAGGAAAAATAATCTCTCCATGAGCTCTCATGATAGAACTGGGTCTCCCAAATCTGTGGAGAGACACAGTTTCGAACAATGCTTCCCCAGGTAGGTGACATATACCACTGGAGTTCCATAAAATGATTTTAGGTGCTCCACAAGAGAAATTTAAATAATGACTAAGAGTTATGCATTCATATTTCTATTCCTGTCTCTTTGTGGTGAGCTCTGTTGGGTTCCATTTATGACTATGTTGACATTTGTGCGACTGTTACATTGGGTCACATCTTTAGATCCGAGAAAACTTGGAGACCCTCTATTCCAATACTCTCATTTTCACAGATGAGAAAACTAAGGTTTAGAAAGAAGTGGTGACTTGCCTAGGACCAGGTAGGCGATAATGGATGATGCCAGGACTGGGAGAATGACAGCATCCTTTCCACATGCAATTACTTCAAAGTTTCCAAGTGTTACAGAGGACAGATGTTCTGTTCACCTCACAGATTCTCTAGCCAGTCATAGAGTAATTCTGATCAGAACGAGATCATACCTTCAGGTGCATTGTCATTGGGTCTCCTCTGGATGTGGAAGGAGGAATCTGAGGTCAAGTGCAGACTGGCTGGAGACAATCTCTAAGTCCTCCCCATACAAGATGCATCTTCTTTTCTCACAGTCACTGTTAGTATAGCCTTGTCTGTGATTACACTATAGACAGAATTGTTTCCAGTCTGTCTACTTCTTAAATTCAAGATGTACCCCAGGACTGCAGGAGAGACTTATTTGCTTCGTTTGGGATGTTAGAAGGAAAAAAAATGTGACCCTGGCTCTCTAACTATTGTCCATAGGAAGCTTAATAATGCATGTTCCCATATATATCCGTGGAGAAGGAAATGGCAACCCACTTGAGCATTCTTGTCTGGCAAATTCCATGGACAGAGGAGCCTGGATGGCTACAGTCCATGGGATTGCAAAGAATTGGCCACGACTGAGTGACTGAGCACATATATCTCCAAGATCAAAACCCCTGGAATTTCTTAAGCAAGTTTCTTTCCTGCCCCACTCTTCTCAAAACATGTGAATCACAGTGCAGATCTATGAAGCTAGGAGATGGTAACTAGACCGTAACATGGACATCTCTGTCTAAAAGTTAAAGCACAGTGTTCTCACTGCTGTGTGATTACCTGTGCATTAGATTTCAATTTATGGTGCTAGTTATTGTATGATAATTAAATGTCAGCAGCTTATTAAAACATATTTATTGAAGTGTAACAACCAAGCATTAGGCACCTATTTTGTTAGGACTGCTAAACCTCATTAAGCGCCTGTTTTATAAGCTAGGAGTATCTAATTTTCATTCAGAAGAAGGAGGAAGCATTTAAGCTAAACACACTGGTTGAAAGTGATTCGGTTTCTACTTTCCCTAACATATGCGCCCTGATGGTTATTACTCTGTCTTCTGCACATGAGCTTTAAACATCTCAGAGCACCACCTGGGTAATGGCTTTTTCTGAATCACTGCATTCTCTTCTATTCTGACTTCAAGGCAAGAGGAATTTACGAAGGCAACCCAGCATTAGATAGATAATCTCCCTTCCAGGTTCATGTTCCCTACATAATAAACTCTCTAGATTTCCAGCTTTCTTTTAAGGAGAAAATTTAGTCATATCTAATTGGGTTTCATTGTTACTTATAAACTTTCTTACACATAGGCTGTGATAAAGTGTCATTTGCTTTTAGGACTTTCCTAGTGGCTCAGACGGGAAAAGAATCCTCTTACAATGCAGGAGACCCAGTTTGATCCCTGGGTCAGGAAGATCCCCTGGAGAAAGGCATGGCAACCCACTCGAGTATTCTTGGCTAGAGTATCTCATGGACAGAGGAGCCTGGTGGACTACAGTCTATAGAGTTACACAGAGTCAGACATGATGAAAGTGACTGAGCTCATTTATCATGCAAAAAAAATCAAATTTCATAAATATTTGCTGAACTCAGAATTTTGTAAGCCATGCATAAAACAAAAAAAGGAATAAACACATTGAGAAGCGTTAGGATTTATGTGTGACTAAGTTCCCAGAACTGAAACAATCTGGACAATTTTTAACACATTTAAACACCAGTAACTTAACCAAGATACTTTCTTACCTGCCTCCAAGTGTTTCCTGCATCTGAAGAGACAAACATGCTGATGTCACTGTCTGACAACTCAGAACCTATATTACCTGAAGAGAGCACATCACCATTAGTGAAGAGAACTTTCTGCAAAAGCTAACGACGGTCTGTGCTGGCAGTGTGCACTGCCCGAGGTGGATTTCCACTGCAAACACTTTATCTGGGTAGGGTTTTTCAGCATACTTGCTTCAGGGTCAGTGGCTTAGGTGCCTTTCAAAAATATTTTTAGCTTGCTCATTAAGTTCCAAGCACAGCTACTGGGCTTCTTAAAATAAATACAATTTATAGCAGTGAACAAACCAGGCAAGCTGCTTACCTGAAGCCACTATGATGCTGGGGGCTGTGTCTCTGCTGGCGATGATCCCTGATGTGTAGGGATTCTCAGAGACCTTAAGGTGAAGGTGTAGGGAGCAATAGGGCTGAGAAGAGGAGAAATGAGGATCATGAAAGTCACCATTTAAATGGTTGTTTAAAGCTCAGATTCAGAACTCCTATCCATTCATCCAACCATCCCGCCCATCTATTCACCCATCCATGAACCCATCTATCCCCCCATATTTCATTCCACAGATATCTGGCGCCCACTAAGTATGAGACAGCTGCCGAACTGTTGAAGGAGAGAGCACTTTCATTTCAAGTCTAGTCTACTGATATAACTGCCATTGGCTATTCGACAAACATTTTAATATTTTATCTGTAAAACACATGGTGTAGTTTTATGAAAGCCTTACTACTGACTAAAGTTTGGTCCCTGCCACTAAGGAGTATACAATTCAAGATCTTTCTATTGATTACCATAAAGGAATATATTTTAACAGCCATGAGATAAGTACAGACAAAATATTAAATTCTAGGGGATAGGAGCCTGCATTTAACTTCAGTTAAGGGGAAATTTCAAGGAGAAAATGGTGTCTGAAGCAAAGGTGGGTAGGATTTGAATTGCAGATGAGATGGTCAGAGGGATAAAGGACATTTCAAGTCTGAGTAATGTCAGTAACAGAGAAAAGGAGCAGAAGAGGGGAGCTGTAATACGACAGGTAGTTGGGTAAGACCAATGAGGAGAAATGGAGTTTGAGATTGGACAGAAAGCACAGCTAGGCTGGGGGTGCTCTGAAGAAGTCACTCGGCATCTCTTAGTCAAATGAAGCCTTGGTCTCAGTTCTGTAGAAGAAGCTGTATGACATGTGGAACTGTTCTTACATCCTCCAGACAACTGACATAGTGTCTGTTAAGGGTATTATCAGATTCAGTGTAATTCAACATAGAAGTTCTTGTAGATGAAACACACAAGTGACAATTTAAACGAAAATCTAAGGGACTTGTTTGTGAATACAAAACTCGATCAAGTTTTCAGATGAAGACATCAACAGTTTTCAAAAAAGAAAAAAACAGTATAATAAATCTCACACAAATTTCATTTAAAATCGTTCTTATACTGAATCATCAACAACGACAAGTTTGTGACTGAACCCAGTCACTTTTCATCTCTCAGGAAGATTATTTTCTAATCTTATCGACTTGAGTTTTTGAAATCACCAATGTACCTCTGTTATTACTTTCATTCTGCTCTGTAAGTCTCAGCCAGCAGATATTCGGAGAGCGGCAGAGATGCGGTGATTACATTTAGATGGGATAGAGTAAATGACAAACTAAAAATGAAACTCAGAAGTAAAAGCAGCCCAAACACTGGTGAAATGATACAATGGATCACAGTAGGGTATTTCCATCACTGCCAATACAGGGAGTAAACTCCCAAGGGATGACTACCATAATAAATGGTTGGCTTTGCATGACAATTTCATGTACAACTTTCAAAAATGGAATTCTTACTCTGCAATGTTCCATAAGGGTAAAGAAGACCACCCCTGTAAGAAGAAACAGTCAGACCCCAAAACTTGGCTGCCTTTGTCCAAGAGGAAGATTAGCGAGGGTATTGCATGCTACAGAGGCCCCAGGGAAGTGCTGACCAACACTCAGGCAGATGCTGAGACAGGATAACCAGAGGTGTCAAACCATGTGTCCATGAAAATGTTCCTGACAACTGCAACCTGTCAGATCTTGCTTTCTCTCATATTTTACCATGCACAATCCTGGATCACGTCATCGAGTATGCAGACTTTATCACCCTAAGAGATACACTCAACAAATAAAGAGACTTTAGTAGTACATCAAGTACCACTTTACATCTGTAAAACCTCACATAGAATCTATAAAAGACAATCAATAAAACTTGAAATATCAAGCAGCACTTTCAAGTTAGGGCATGAAAGACCTTACTTTACTGTTCTACTCAGAACAATGCCAGAAGTACATGGGCTTAGGTATTGTTATGAACCACATTACCGGAGTAATGTGAGACTCTCCATGGTATTCAGAAAAATGATTGGTACTATACTTAGACACTGGGCTTAGTGGATGTCCTTTCATACCAACAGAGCAGGATAGCCCTGGTCAAGAAGGCACCCAGGTGGCAACCTTACGTCAGCCACTGGTCAATGCTTCATCACCCCGCAGTCTGGAAGACTGTGAAACTAAGTTGCCACCTGACCCAAGGATTATGTATGAGAGGGCACTTGCCGTTACATAAGAAAGAGAGCATTTTCAATTGGTCATTTCAGCACCGCTCTGTTGCTATGGCTTTTGGAGGCCTGAGAAAAATTAATTTGGGAAGAAAGGACATCAGTTCAAGCAGCAGCAGCAACATTACAAACGATCTCTTTCGTGTACTTTTTTTTTTTTTCCCCTCACTTGCACATTTGTAGTACTGGATTGCCCCCAACTGGTATAAGGGAAATAGTCTGTGTTTTTTTTTTTTTTTCTTTCTTCCATTTTTTTCAAGAAAGTTACATAGTCCACATTGCAGAAAAACGATGTTAAGTGATTCATCTTCACTTTTTAAACTTAAAGGTTTACACTTGAACAGTTTAGGATATTTATTAAGGTGAGGTCACCAAAGATTCATAGAGAGGTTGTTATAATGTCTCTCAAACCACTGCAAACTCCTGGAAAACATGAAACAAGGCGCTCCAGTTCTTAGGCACATTTTGCTCAGGCAGGGAGCACTTTGTCCATTTCTGCTCCCTGCCTTCTTTTCCCCCATTAGGGAATATATACTATCTTTCCAGTTCAGTTCAGTGGCTCAGTCATGTCCAACAATTTGCAACCCCACGGACTGTAGCATGAGTTATCTCTAATTTAGTATGAGTTAAAACACAGTTTATCTCAAAGACCTTTATCTATTTCCCTTCACTTCTCATATTAAAAATCTACAAAACTGTACACTGAAATCACTATGATCTAGGAGCTGACCTACAAGAACGGAGGGACCAACACATGTGTTTGGAAGCTGCCTGTGGTTCTGACTCACACATAGGCACAGGGCATGGAGTATCACCAGCTGGTCAATACCAGGAGCAACTAGATCCTTAGTCATCAGTCTTTCTGGGGTCAAGTACAGATTTTGAAATTCTGATGCAAACTGAGGACTCTTTCCCAAGAAAAGTGCACAAAGGAAGCAACACAAAGGTTTGCATTCAAATCCAGGGAGTTCACATGCTCTTGAAGTATACCGCGGACCTCTAGACCCCAGTCACCTTCCTTTGGCCTTATTCTTGTATTTCTTATTTTAACCAACAAAATCCTTTGGCCACTGCAAGTGTTCAGTGAATGCCTGTTCAAGTCAATTAATCTGCAAATGAATTGCTGTCTTCCTGGCACTGTGGGTGACCGGCAGAAAAGGGTTAAATGATCCAAGACATCCTACACACACAAGACATCCTACACATGCACTTGTACAGTTTCTGATCTTGAGTTGGAGCGTGGGATCCATTCAAGTTTTTGTAAGGAGTCGGGGACAAAGAAGAAGGTGGCCCGGGCATTCAGCACTGCTCAGATTCAGCAGAATATGGAAAGTTGCAGCCAGTGCAGAGGAGCAGGAAGCAGGGTCGAGTCTCCTGGGGCAGCTGCAGCTTAGCTCCAGGAGGAAGCCGCCAACTGAACCCATCAAGAAGGCATGGTTTCTCTCCATGAAACACTAGGCTGCCCTTGGGGCCCAGGGATTTGTCAAAGGCTCAGCTCACATTTTGCCTCTAGGGAGCCCAATCCTGAGGTTCTGCAGTCAGGTGAACCATGACCTATAACACCCCATCCAATTGTACAATGTGGTCTTCAGTGGAAAGAAATCCCAGCTGAGCCCTCCAAGCAATCAGTCTAAAAGTCTTAAAAATACAGCCCAGATTACCCTGGATATAATATATTTTACCAGGAACATTCCATTTGGGGCTGCAATTCTGAACTTGTTACACATTTGCAACAACCCTGCTGGGGAAAAAAAAATCTCTTTTCTAATCACTAGGCTGTGTTTCCAGTGACACTGTCACTTTCCAAGCATTCACAATCTAAAATCTCTTTTTATCTCCTCTCTGCTACCAGCTCCCAAACCTAAGGACGTTTTTAACAGTCTGGGTCTCCTGAAGCTCAGATCTTTCTTACTCTGTGCCTTGGCAGAGTTGTATAATTTTTTTTTTGTTTCTTCTTCCTTTTTCATTTTCTTCTCCTCATTCTACTGCCTGTTTTCTAAAGCTCAGATTTAAACTACATTAAATAATGAGATTAAAGAGGGAGGAAGGCCAAAAGGCTCTTGGGCACCATATCTCCTTCACTGATTTTTCCTGAGTCTTAATGAGCCTAGTGATTCTGTTAACTGTGGGGTCAACCAGTGCACAGGAACTTCAGAAGGTGGCTATTATAACAAATTTTTCAGTGTGACTATCAATGGCAAGAAAAGGCTTCCACTAAAGTCCAAATATGAAACTCAAACACCTGTCCATGGCATGTCTGCATGAAACAAGGACAACATCTTCCCCAACACAAGTATGAAGCACCCACCATGTGTCAAGTATGGCTCTTGAGCTAACTCTTTGGAGTGACCAAAAAGAGCAGCATGGTCCCTATGCTTGTGGAGCTCACAGTGAGTGGGAAGAGATTTAGTAGCAAGTCAACAGATACATGTGCTGATTTCAGAGTGAGAAAGATCCTGAATAAAAAAAAAAAAAAAAAAAAAAAAACACTGGACCAAGTGCAGTTTCAGAGGATGCTTAAGGAAACTGCTGAAGGGTCTCAAACAAGAATCTGAATGGCAAGAAAAAAGTCATACTAGAAGAAGGGCATTTTAAGAGATATAATATAATGGCAGATATAGAGCCTAAAACATAAAAGAGTGAGGTGAGCTAATGGTATGGAAAGGCGTGATCGCTTCCCTCACCATGGCCAGTGTGTAAGGAAAGAGAGAGTCCGGAGCCCAGGCAGGAGAAATGGACAGAGGCCAGACCATGTGGAATCTTGCAGGCAACAGTCGAGTATCTGAATTTCATTCCATCTGAATTAGAAAGTCATTAGAAGGTTAAGTAAAAGGAGGGACATGGTCTGAATTTTTAAAGTTCAAGTTGACATCTTTATGTAAAATTTTAGAAAAGAACAATCTAATCTCTCACGAAAGAAAGCAAATCAGAGGTTGTCTAGGGCCAAGGGTGTGGGTACTGACTGTGAAGAGGCACAGAGCATATTTTAGAGTGATTAAAACGTTGTATCTTGACTGTGGTAGCTGTTACATGGATCTATACATTTGTCAAGGTTTATCACTAAACTCTTAAAATGCTTTTATGTATGCATATTTCAACTCAATGAAGTTAGATTTAAGGGGGAAAAAAAGGTTGCACTGGCTGCTATGGTGAGATGACGTTGCCAGGTAGAGACAGGAGGAGCAGCTGTCACTGTAGGGAAAGGGAGGAATGATGATGCTTGTATTAGGATGGTCTCAGTGGAGATGGGGATGTAAGCTGATACGGTATTTATCATTCGGAGGCAAAACAGTTAGACTTCCTAACTCTGGGCTGAGGGAGCAGCAAGGAATGTCTCACTAAGTGCTTTGTATAAGAGGCATTTCCAGTGGTCCATTTATGATGCCAGAGCACCCAGGAAAGCCTCTTTAGGTGACACAGTTGACTCTTTCCCATGGGCATTCAGTCATCAACATGCATGATGGGATGGACGACGGCATTAAACCACTGGGACGTCTCCTGCATCTTTGGCTTCAACTTGGAACAGCTGAATGAGGAAGGTGGGCACGTTTTTAAAGTGCTATTTGCCTTATAAATAGCCAGTGGGAATTTGCTGAATGACTCAGAGAACTCAAAGTGGTGCTCTGTAATAATCTAGAGGGGTGGGAATGGGCGGGAGGTGTGAGGAAAATTCAAGAGGGAGAGGGCATAATGTATACCTATGGTTAATTCATGTTGATGTATGACAGGAATCAAACCAATACTGTAAACCAATCATCAATCAATTAAAAATAAATAAATATTTTTTTAAATGCTATATGCCTTGAATAGAATAGAAATTCAATACTTAACTGCTACATTCACTTACTCTGTAACTGGATTTGTGTACTGAGTAACAGCTGGCTTTTTCCCCACTGTAAGTTGCCACTAATAGGGATATAAGCTGAGTGGGAGGCAGAATGTCAGATTGCTTCCCCTGATACATGATGACAACTGTGATATCCTCTGCAGCTAATAAGGTCAAGTATGGCTGTTGACTCATTGGAAAAGACTCTGACGCTGGGAGGGATTGGGGGCAGGAGGAGAAGTGGATGACAGAGGATGAGATGGCTCGATGGCATCACTGACTCGAAGGACGTGAGTCTGAGTGAACTCTGGGAGTTGGTGATGGGCAGGGAGGCCTGGCGTGCTGCAATTCATGGGGTCGCAAAGAGTTGGACACGACTGAGTGACTGAACTTAACTGAACTGATGGCTGTGGCATCTTCTCCATTGGGAGGGTGACCTGCCTACAGCTGTAGGAGATGAACCTGCAAAGTGACTGCTCAGACTTCATGGGACAGAAGGAAGCATGCTCAGTGTGCATAACATTAAATAAAGCTGGGATTGTTCGGTGGGTGTGAATAATTGGTATATAGCAAGCCCTTCTTACTAAAACTAAGAGGTCTCTTCTCTAGCTTTCCAGACTGCTCTCTTCCTTTTACAAATTTAAATGAAACTTTGGATTTGTTTTCTAGAAATTAGCATTTAACGATATATTATTTTTACAATTAACCCCTGCCTCCGCTCCTTCATTCACTATCAAATTCATGTGTCAAGTAAAGGGCAGGTATCATAAATACTAAGAAAAGTAGGATGTGACCTTATAATCATTCACTCATTAATCTATTCTCTTTCAAGTAGACAGCAAACTCCTTGAAGGCAAGACACATTTGTGATTCTCCTCTTGGACGCCATCATATAATCAAATAGAAAAATAATTTGATCTAATCTACTTACTGCCCCAATACCAGACAAGTTTTTACAAGCCATATTTCAAAGTTGGGGTCAAAAATGTGTTTTTAAGGGTCAGATAGTAAATATCTCACTGACAGACCACACAGTTTCTCACGGCTACTCAACTCTGCCACTGTAAAGCAAAAGCTGCTGCTGCTGCTGCTAAGTCGCTTCAGTCGTGTCCGACTCTGTGCGACCCATAGATGGCAGCCCACTAGGCTCCTCTGTCCCTGGGATTCTCCATAGGCAATATACAGGTGGATAAGTAGGACGTGTTCCAATAAAATTTTATTTAGAAAACAAGCAGTGGGCTAGATTTGCCCCACAGAACATAGTTTATCAATACCAGCTTTATATAATGACTTACATGAATGGAGCATATTATAAACAGTACCAATTCAGGATTTAAATCAGTAGTCCTTACCTTTGTTTGAGGCATAAATTTCTCTGAAAATATGAATAAGCACGTCCACTGGAAAATACACTTACACAATTCTGCATTCAGTCCATCAACTTTACAGCTGAATCTATGTGTCATTAGATCCTTAACAGGTTATTCATGGGAAAGTAAGGGTATCTTTTCCCACCACAAATGGAAACTCTCATACTCTCCCTTACACTACAATATGTGGTCCTTATCAGAAACTGGACAGCAACTGAACATCCTTGGAAATAAGCAAGAACCTTACTTATGTTTTCTGATGGCTTTGGTCCATCACAAGCAGCAAAGCTGTGACTCTTTCTACAACCGCCTTCACACCCTTCCCCATCCGCTCCTGTTCATCTGTGGAGCAAGAAGCCCTGGGGCCACGTGCGTCTGCCTACTGACCTCCACCTCCAGCCCTCACTACGCGGGGCACTGCACCCCCACAGGACTCACCAGCAAGCAGTGCACAGCGCCCCCTCTTAGGTCTGTGTCTGGAGCCTGGAGCAAACGCCAGTCTCTGCCTTTGTTGTATGTGATGAAAGTCTTCACTTGGTTGTCAATCTTCTTGTTAGCCAAGAACATTCCCTTTATCCCTGCTACCTGGGAAAAATTGACATGGCTGAAAAATACCTCAATTGGAGAAGAAATGTAATTATTTTACTTAAAACAGAAACCAGACCACCAAAGTCAACTGTGATCACTTGTCTTGAAGGAACGGGAGTGAGGTTGTGCTCATGTACAGCTCCCCGGGCTGTGGGAGGCAATGCAGTAGCCCATGCCCCCTGTGCCAGGGCGAGCCCAACGCAAGTTTGACAGCCTTCTTGTCTCCTCTAAGGTAGGTTGACAGTAGCTTACAGCTGCCTGGAGTAAACTGATGCTGTTGGTTCTGTGCTTGGCAAATGATAAACAAATGGGGGGACAATACTTTGGCCACCTGATACGAAACACTGGCTCACTGGAAAAGACCCTGATGCTTGGAAAGATTGAAGGCAAAAGGAGAAGAGGGTGGCAAAGGACGAGATGGTTAGAAAGCATCACCAACTCAATGGACATGAATCTGAGCAAACTCCAGGAAATAGTGGAGAACAGAGGAGCCTGGCATGCTATAGTCCATGGGGTCGCCAAGAGTCAGACAAGACTTAGGGACTTAACAGCGACAACTTTTATTTCATTTTAGGCAAGCACTCATAGTCTTAAATACTTTATCTCCTTTCATTATTGCAAAAGTCCTTTTGAGTAAATGTCATTTACTCTATTTCACAATTAAGGAAACTGAGGCTCATTTAGCCAAAGTGAGTTGCCCAGGATCATAAAACCTAATGTCGTATAGATGGTAAGAGGTAGACCAAGGATTTTAACCCAGAGCTCTGTGGTTTCACAGCCCCTGCCCTTAATGATGAAATCACTGCACTATTTACAGCCTTGGGCAATTAAAAGAGATCAGTGCAAACTTTGGATTCAATGACTATCACTATTTTTTTTTCTGTAAAAGATCTATTAAACTACCAAAATACATTAAGCAAAAGAGAACAGCTTTTAAACATAAAGAAGCTGTGGTTTTCCTAAATTGTCAAACAATTCCTCCTCAATTTCTATAACACTATTAATCCTACCATAAACAGCCCTTATTATTTATTTGACTCTGCAAACATGATTACTTTTTCTCTTTTATATTTTAGGAAAGATGCAATGATAAAGAAGTTGGCAAAACTGTGCAGGAACAAATCATTAATTGTGTGTCGTATTTTTCATGTTTTAGAATTCAACATATTTATGCATAATTGACTCTACTTTAAATTATAACAATCCAGGAAAACTTGGTAGTGAGAAAAGGGTCTGAAATGTGTTGACAGGTACATTCTAACAGTCTGCAAAGGTTATCGCATTTATCCTCACAAAAGCCAAGGAGATATAGCCTCATCTGAGGATGAAGGAATAGAAACTTAGATTAAGTGGCTTTCTGGAGCACAGGCAGAGAGTAAGTGAATAAGCTAGAAAGAATACCTGAACCCATTTAACTTAACTCAAGTCCTTTATATTATAATATGAAAAAATTCAAGCAGAAGGATGAAAGCATGGTTTCAGTCCTTGCCATGTACAAAACACTAAACCCAGTCCTTTTTAGGTAAAACCTCCAATATTCGCTATAAACCTGCATAGCACCTATCATCCTCATTCTACAGATGAGGAAACTGAGGCATAAATGAAATCTAATTGCTGAGGATAACAAAGACTTGGGGTTCACACCCAACTCTGTTAGACTTCCGACATCCTTTCAGCAAACAGGGCTCTGACTTTGTCAATTCAAAGAGGCTGGGCTTCGATCAATAGAACACGCATGTCTTGCCTTTACTTTTGACACAGTCAAACCTCATTAGTTCATACCTGCTGTTTTGCCATCTGGGATAATTTAGAGTTGAGACAACTTTGTACTCTTTTGCAACAACAAGTTTGTTAAGCAAATAAATGGTATAAATGAGTTGCTGGGGGGAATACTTTGAACTACTTAGGAAAACAAGCTTCATTTGGGGCCTGTAATAGTAGCCAGAATACTTTTTTACACACTGTGGATCCTCCACAAATGTGGAAGATGTAAATTTTCAGGAATACTCTACCTCTTAACAATGGTATGTTAACTGCAAACAACGTTTATTTATTCACTACACCGGCTCCATAAGGATTACACACCAGGGAAGCCCGTGTTGGTCTTGCATATGTTCGAGAGGCTGCTACATATTTAAATGACACTACATTGACAATTCTTTAAAGCTTTGATTTCATAAATCAGAATTTTCCCACAGTTGTACCTGTCTTCCCTCCATAGCAGTACCAAACATGGACAATGCAATGCTCTGGAAGTTTATAGGACATAGAGAAGGAGGAAAAAAAACAAAACAAAAACCCATCGCCTTTTCAATAGTTCCCTTGCCATTTCCTGCCCCGTTCCTCTTTTGGCCCAGGTGTCAGAGCAGGGCTACCCGTGTTTAGAAGCTGGTGCATTTGATTTGCAGAAGCGGGTGACTTTATTGGCCCCCAGTTGTCTGGCTTTATCAAATGCCTCTAGAGCTTTGTAATTCATCTCTGGCAACCTGGCCTTCAGGTTTATCTTGAGGAGTACAAACTTAGCAAAGCCAGGGGGATGTATCACAATAAAGGATAGCAGAAGAAGGTCTTATTTTCCTCTTGCGGCCAAGGCACTTAATCCAGGAAAATCCCATTTGGAGTGTATTTTTATCCTATTTATTTATCTGTTTATTTGGGCTTCTTTGGCTTGGTCTGCAAAGACGGTCACCCTTGCTTGCTGTTAGGTTTTTATGCCACTCATGGTTCCTTTTCCCTGAGCCTGAGAAACCCACCTGCCTGTCACAGGGCACGCCTGTTATGAGGTCTCATTATGTTTCTAGAACTTCTACCCTCTTACTGTGGATTCTGGATACCAAGGGAGCAGTATTAGTACTCAAAATGTGGAGTGTGTGTGTATACGTATGTACATATATGCATATATGTATTAGTGTGTGTGTGTGTGTGTGTGTGTGTGTCTAAGGTCTAGGTTTCTGCTGAGGATGAGGGCACACATTTCTGTTTCCAGACACTCCCTCTGCATCCACATCATGAGCCCATTTGTGCACTGGGGTGGGCTGGGGTGGGATGACAGGGCAGGTGGCGGGGTGCAGGGTGACCTCCTTCACACGGACAGAGGTCAGGAAGATCCGCCTGTGGAGATGGCACATCCCACTGCAGGCAGTCTGCCTCCCTTCAGGGAAGAGCTGCTATTAGCTCTTCTGCCTGTCTCAATTCTGCACAAAGATGCTGAGTATGTTGAGAAGCCACTTTTATTTCTTTGTCATATGGGGGAAGATGATACCAAAAGTTTCAAAGTTAATTAGTAATTATTTCTTATTCTCTAACATCCTACAAGCCAAAATTACCACGTGATTAGATTTTTCAACATGAAGGGTCAGAGTTCAAACCTCAAGACAACACAAAACCCTGACCTCAGCATATCAGCCTCAGGATATCACCTTTACTTCTCTTCTCTTCTCTTCCTTTCTTTGATCATGAAGGCTACCCCCACTTCCTGGGACAGCATCCCAGTGCTGACCTCTCCCTACCCATCCTTCAAGACCCAGCTCAGTAAGTCTTTACCAGAAGCCAGAACCTCTCTTCTAATCCTGACTGTCCCCAACTCTTCTTCTCTGTCCTTCAATATGTCTCTCACCCAGATAGTATCTACATCTTGGCTCTCAACAACCATGTACGCTTCTCAAGGGCATTGGTCTTCCTGAAATGTGTCTGGTACTCCTCAGACTTCTTACCACTTGTGAATTCTTCCTAGCTTCTCCTGTCATCTTGCACATCATCATGTCTCACTCGGGTATAACTTCTGGATTATCATTCAATCCACCATATTCTCTAATTAAAATAATTGAAAGTCACTTTATACAAGAAGTGCTACTTTTGTTTTTAGTGAAATAGGTAGTAAGAATTCTTCATTAGAAGAGAGAACAAATTCACAGTGCCCCAAATTGATTAAATACTTAAGAAATGTCAGACATGACAGGGAAGGCTTTTTGCAAGCAATGCACATCCATCTCTCCATGCAGTGAAAGTGGTAGACTCATTGCATCCTCATTCTACACATGCAAGAACCAAAGTCTGGATGGGGCCAATCACTCTAAGGTCATTCGCCAAGAACCTTAGGAATGGACTCCACATCAGTGGGTCTAACTTGAGAACCCAAGAACCTAACCCTTTGGCAATACTAGTTCTTCAAACCTCTCTCATCCTGAGAGAAATGTTATATGTAGATATTACAGGAAATTGCTTTTTATTCGTTCTTCAGTACATGTACTCAGTAATTGTTCAGTTAATATTTTTAAGAACCATCACTTATGCATTCTAAGTACCAGGAAAATAGCACCTAGAATGTCTAAGGAAGTGTACATTCACTCTGCGGGTTTTTTTGAGAGTCAGAATATGCCAGGTACTGGGACTTAGATTTCTTTGGTGATTTAAGGAAAGAACTCCAGAAATCTCCTTTGTTTCTTAATATTCCTCCCTCAAAGGTGCTCTCCTACCCCAAATCTTTCATACATTCCACATGGTGGCCATGTTAGAAAGATTTCTGCACAGGAATTTTTGCTTATTTTCCTGATGCTGACTGGGAGCTGATTCCTCCCAAACCTCTCTAACTCAGACCTTAATTATGAATCTGAAATGTCAAACTTAGAAGAGAATTTAAAAAATGAATCAATGACAATGGCGGGAAAGAGGACATATTGCCACCATAATGTCTTTGGAGACAGGATATTTTTTGTTCTAAAGAGAAGATCCCAGCCAGGAGAGACACATACCCAGCAAGTGCCTTTGCCAGCAGAGAACCCACTGCCAACAAAAGTGAAGTCACTCAGTCGTGTCCAACTCTTTGTGACCCTGTGGACTGTAGCCCACCAAGCTCCTCTGTCCATGGGATTCTCCAGGCAAGAGTACTGCAGTGGGTTGCCATTTCCTTCTCCAGGGGATCTTCCCGACCCAGGGATCGAACCTGGGTTTCCCACATTGGAGGCAGACGCTTTAACCTCAGAGTCACCAGGGAAGCCCCCTGCCAACAAAGACTAAGCATTTTTTCCTTCCCTGTTGTCTTGGTCAGGCAGCACTCACCTACCCAGGGAGAGCATCACCGTAAATAATTAGAGAATATATTCTATGTCTTGCAATAACTATGTCCTAAATGGGAGAGGAATTTTCATCCCTACCTCTTACACTGGATTATAAGAGGTAGTCTTTTCTTGAGAATCAAGGTAAATCAAGAAAATCCCATGGACGGAGGAGCCTGGTAGGCTGCAGTCCACGGGGTCGCTAGGAATCAGACATGATTCAGCAACTTCCCTTTCACTTTTCACTTTCATGCACTGGAGAAGGAAATGGCAACCCACTGCAGTGTTCTTGCCTGAAGAATCCCAGGGACGGGGGAGCCGGTGGGCTGCCGTCTATGGGGTCGCACAGAGTCGGACACGACTGAAGCAACTTAGCAGCAGCAGCAGCAGCTCATAACATATGGAAGACACTATGTGTGTAACAACATGCACCGCTCACCAGTTCTGTCTGTCATACCTCCCGCTGGGCCTCACTCATGCATGCATACATTCTGTACATTCTGAATTCACAGCCAGGTGGCTTCATTCTCAACACAACCCCTTCTGCTTGGCTGGGGTGAACTGTCATTGTCCATTAAACCAAAGGGCTCGCCATCATCATTAATTAATATCCCCTTCCCAGAGGAGGGAGGATATTGCCCAAAGCTGTCAGACTCCGTATCATCATCCACTCCAGACAGATATACCAGGAACCACATGTCTCAGACACACTCATCACAGCTCTTTTGCTCCGGCCACCATCAGGCCTGCTGTATTCTGTGACCTGCTCCACATGGTGCCACTGGAGAATTTGTGCTCCTCAGGAATGACAGAATTTTAGGACACTTGTTTCTAGGATTCCCTTGCATGAACACATCCACCAGGCAAAATTGGGAGTTTCAGGATAACATAGGGTGAATTCGCTTAAACTGCAGGCTCAGGACTTGGTTTAGTAAATGGTGAATAGGTCCAGAGCCATCATCTGCTGATTCTGTTTATGTTGGCTTTTTCCCAGGCCATCTTCTTCTTCCTGTCTGATCTCTCCTGTAGGTATAGTCTAATATGATTTACGTTGCTCTCTAATGGGCTTCTATCTTACGGTTACTCCTTGGCCACAATCAAATAGAAGCCTGAATGCTAATCTTTCTAGAGACACACAATAGTTTCTGGTTAAAAGATTGCACACTCTAGAATGCAGATCCTAATCCTGACACTTACGAGCTTTGTAATCTTATAAAAAATGATTGCATTTTCTTTACCTCCATTTACTTATAAACAAGAGTGATGATCACACTCCCTGTGTCATAAAGTTAATATATAGATTGAATGAGATAGTTTAAAAGCTTATTTATAAAGTGTCTAATGGTATCCTAAATGGTATCCCAAATATTATCTATTTATTGTGATCTTTCTTCAGCAAAAATCACTACCCAGCATTTCTGCTCTGAGGCTAACTTTCCTGATTCACATCTTGACTCTTCATGAATGGGGTCCATGGCATTGGTTACCTCTTATGGAGGGGAATTTTTGGTATTTCAATAACTAAACCATGTAAGATAGAGCCCCAACACTTTATCCCCAGAATTTCCCTATCTCAACACATACATACACATGGTTCTGGTGCAAAGAGAACCGCATTTGTTATAAGGTTCCAAGGAGAGAGTGAATAAAATGATTATTTTTCATGAGAACTGTGCCTCCCTCTGCATTTCCCACGGAGACTCACCAACAATACATATGCCTGATACACAGACTCATCACATATTACACAGTTCACCTTGGCTAACATAATTTAAAGAGCACATGAGAACAGCAGGTGCTCAGCATGTAGAAGCCAAGAATGCATGTCACCTTCCTCTGTCCCCCCCAAAATGTGGGCAGACGTGCCTTCTATATATTCTCTCTCTGTCACCCCCTCCTGACGTGTGGCTCATCTCTCCTCCTTATTAATTCATTTATGGATTTTCTTACTTCTCATTTATCTCTAACCACTCATCATTCATTGCTGTTCGATTGGGAAATTCATGCTGGATGGCTTTCAGCTTCCTGCTAGGCAGAAGAATCAGCTTTAAGGAACACTTGTGCCAGGTTTTGTGTCAGCCAATATCCTTTCTATCTAGGTAATCGGCCTATATGGCATTGCTGTTCTGATCACATCAATTTCAAATCAAGTTGCTGTGAACTTCCAGGTTAATAAAACAAAGCCTCTTCTTCCCCTGGCCCCAGGATGCAGAACACCTTTACATAATGTAGGCCCACCACCGTTCAAAGTGAGGGTAATAAGAGCCAGCAGCCTCACTACAGACAGTCAACCGGAAGGAGAGATGCAAAGGGAAAACATATAGGTTACCAAAAAATGGCTGGCCATGCTCAGAGTCACTCTGGTCCTCTTCTCAGTCCCTGCCTGTTAATAATTTCTGATTTCAGAAAACCATTCATGGAAACAGTTGCAAATAACAGGACATGACAAAGTCCTTCTTGTTCAAATCTGTCATCTTTTCCATCATCAAGGGACTAATTAAAATGTTCTCCATTTTGGCAGAAAATAAAATTAACCAGAGAAACTATTCCACATGGACTTAAAAAGAGGGAGAAGGTCCTCAGGAAGGAAAAACCACCTGAAAACCAGAAAATGTTTTCAAGAGAGCAGGGACAGATCCGAGGCCAGAGAAGCCAACTGGCTGATTAGTGTGGGACAGTTGATTAGATTTCACACTCTCGAAGCAAGATATTTCCACTGTAAATGGTGGATCAAAGCAAGAAAATGTGTGATATTTCAACAAAACACACTTAAAGTTTAAATGTTTATATGACATGTACAAAAGAGGACCGAAATCTGGCAATTTACATTTGTTTATAAGAAAAGGTTCAGATGGTAAAGAATCTGCCTGCAATGCAGGAGACGCAGGTTCAATCCCTGGTTGGGAAGATCCCCTGGAGAAGGAAATGGCAACCCACTCCAGTATTCTTGCCTGGGAAATCCCATGGACAGAGAAGCCTGGAGGAGTATAGTCTATGGGGTTACACACTCTGAGAAGAGTCAGACATGACTGAGCATGCATGCACAGCACAAGAAGACAACTTTGCTGATAAAGGATGGCACGTGGCCTTGCTAACTGTAATACAGGAAGAAGTAGAGATCCTGAACAGTGGAAGTACATTGGGCATTTAAATAATATGGGTTGGCTTTAAGATTATAAGACTAGAACATTGTTTTCAGGCTTAAACTCATTGGAATGTAATATTGATTATGCTATCTATAATCTGTTGAGTATTGCTATATTTCAGGTACTGTTCACAGTACTTTAAGAAGATTAGCTTATTTCATCCTCAAAGAAATCCTACCAAGTAGATATTACATTTATCCCCTTATTTTAAACAAGGAGACTAAGGCTCAAAAGTTGTTGATTTATCTCACGGAGATATATATGTGGCATGGCCAGGATTTAAACCCAGCCTGCTTGACTCTAAAATTTGCACCCTAAATCACAATTTTATCCAACATGAATTTAAAAGTAAATCACTAGAATATGTAAATGTTTTCCAGAATACATGTTCAGTTTGAGGCTGAGATATATGATACTATATTTATCTGGAACATGGGCAGGAAATGAAGTGGAAGAAATTTGTGACTGCATAAAAAGTTTGCAGGGTATTTTCCTAAATATATACACACAAACTATGTCCTATGCTGTCTACTGTAATTTCCATTACAAATACTTGAGCTCTGGGTCGTGCTTACAGTTTGCTAACATGCCTTTATACACACAGAGAAGTTTAGATACTAGAAGAAAATTCCCCAAAATACCTAAAGATGAAGGAATATAGAGAGCATTAAAAGAATTCCAATGATAGGTTTACACTTCTTAAGTGAAATTGGTTTCTTTCTTTGACATAACTGGATATGATTCCCTTTCTACTCATCAAACAAACAACTTATATTCTCTGTGCTTATCCTCAAACAAATGACAGTATCATTGTGACTGAACACATTTAAATCAGTTTTATAACTATTTTTTCAATAGAATATAAGTAGATGTTTGTACTTCCCAAATTCCAAATATGGCTTTTGTAATGGCTCATTATAACCCACTATGAATCCTTCATAGCATAAGACTGACACATGGATAAAATCCGTCCCCATAGCAGCTTTATTTTACATGACTCTACTTTAAATATCCAGTAAAATGTTGATGTTTGTCATGAAAGCTAACTGATCCAACACATGACTTTATTTTGAACCTGGTCCTTTTGAGAAAAAAAGGGTCAGAGTTCCCTTAAGGAAATCTGGTAAACTCTGCTTTTTGTTTCTTCTCCTTAGCCTTCTTTAGGAAAAGAAAGACATATGAATCTTATCTCATACATTGGACCCCGGAGAAGATGACAATCAGCCTGTAGAGGTTATGTAGTCAGAAAAGTCTTCAAGTCCAGTGAGTGTCTGCTTTTTTTTTCCCCAATATTTAGCTACAATAATTTTCAAGTTTTATTTTGTATTGGAGCATAGCTGATTAACAATGTTGTGTTAATTTCACACGTACAGCAAGGTGATTCAGTTACACATATATGCAGGATAGATTGAGAGTTTGGGATTGACAAGGACACACTGCTATATTTAAAATAGGTAACAAACAAGGATCTACTGTATAGCCCATGGAACTCTGCTCAATATTCCACATGACCTAACTAAGTAAAGCATTTGTCAAGGGAGTGTGTTCTGATGCAATGCAAAGATGTTCTCTTAGTTCTTTCTTTTGAGACGTAAGAGAGCACTGCTGGTCACTTCCTTGCTCCACCCCTGACATCTATTAGTCCTTTAAGACTATTTTCAAACTTCATATTAAGCCCCCTCTTATTCAAACCTTTTAATTACCTGACTGCTTCCCCAGATACTTTCCAAGTCTTCTGGACTTGATCAACAAAGAATCCCTCCCAGAGATGTCTTGTGAATTGCAAATTAACCAGTATAAATGTTCTGCAATCCCCTCCCTCTCCTAAACAGACCAAGGCCACGTAAGGAACTAGTCATTAAAATGACTGAGGGAAGGGCCAACCCGTGGCCAAAGCACTGCAGTGGCTGAAGACCACACATGCCTTGTGACATACCTCATAGAGGTCAATCATGACGTTGCCCTCAGGGCCTCTGCTGCTCTGGACATTCTCTAAGGCCAGCGTGAAGTAGACTCCACGTGTGTCTGAGATGTAGAGGTTGTATGTGTCATTCTGGTTCCACTCTTGGACGGCTGCAAACACTTGGTTCTCATCAGTGCTGATGACGTGCATGTCCTAAGGAAAGACACAGGGAAGGGAAGAGGAAGGACATTTTACCTGTGCCCCTGGCATGTATCTACATAATGTGAAGATGAGGAACACCAGGACAGGCAGGTAGGTAGCATGAGGAAGAGAGAGATTTTCCTTTTGTGTATCTGTGAAATAACCATTCGTTGAGCATTATCACATATTTCCTTTGTCGCTTACAAGGTAAGGTCATCAGAAAATAAGACAGAGAGATGCTTGGTAGCTCAGTTACAATTTAATTGCCTCATTAGATAATTTGAAGGATAATTTCTCAAAGATGTATGACTTTGGAGAACCAGGCATCCTGATAAATTTGCAAAACACAGAGTACATGCTCAGAAGGCATATACAGGACAGAACAAGGGACAGAGAGAAAACAGACAAGCTCTGCATGTCTCAGTGTGGGCTATGGAACAGCAGCATGACTATCACCTGTTAGACACACAGAACCTCAGGCCTCACCTGTCAAATAGAAACGTGTATTTTAATAAGATCCATGGATGGATAATATGCACATCCAAGTTTGAGAAGCACTTCCCTAAGGCTCAGCAAGCCCTAGAAGTCCCAGAGGAAAAATGTTTACCTGAGACCCCAGAGTACTAACCTTCAGGTTAATCAGCATTCCAGCTCTTAGCTTATCTAAACCTGTACCCTGAGAAGTTCAGCAGGAAACCTTAAATAAAAGAGGGAAAAAACACTCTGCATAATTGATGATGTTTTCAGCCTCTGGTTGTCCTGGAAGATAGAAACAAGGCAGAGGTAATGAGAGGCAGTGA
The DNA here is from genome assembly GCA_006408695.1 of Aepyceros melampus. NCBI lineage: Eukaryota > Metazoa > Chordata > Mammalia > Artiodactyla > Bovidae > Aepyceros > Aepyceros melampus. Next base: position 203,090 of record SJXQ01008090.1, on the reverse strand, counting down.
GCAGAACCCCCTGAGGTGGCGGTTCTGAATCCTTTCTCCCTGACTTCTGACCGCAGAGGAGTAGTTGTTCAGGGAGAGGCTGTCTCAGACCAAGGCCTGCTGTCTCCCTCAAGGACGCCAGCTCATTGCTCTTAGCAATCTTGCCCCCTTCACCCAAGGTGGTACATATTGGTATCACTTTAAAAACCCCAAATCAAAATAAAACAAAACAAAAACAGAATTGCACATAAGCCTAAAGGTAGAAGAACAACCTGCAAAGATCCTTGGCCTTTGTGTAGCTCAGTGCTCAGATTCTCCAAGAGGAATCATACATTCTCCTTGAAAGGCTTCAGGAGATCTGTCAGTCTTCCTTGACAACAATTCCAATTCTACCTAATTTGTAAATTTCTCATTGTAACCTCTCCCATATTCTCTCAATCAGTCAGTCAGCAATTCAGCTTCAAGTCTGTTTTAGACACAGAGGAATGAGCCTCTCATTCCTCTTTCAAGTTGATCATAGTGAACTCACATGATTCTAGAAGGAAGAAGTCCTTACTCAAAGGGTTTCATGTTCCTGACCCCTTTTCAGACCTTACTGCCATACTCTGGAGTCTGATGACAATTTTATATAAACAATCCAGAGTCAGGAGCCCACCAATGAATCCTGCCCATGGATCCAAGGTGGTGGATAATTCAAAGTGAGGTTTGGTATAAAAGTTGCCCAATGTATGACTTTACTTATATATATTTTATTTTTCTTACATACATTTCTTCTGGCAACAGTAGCTTGGTGTTCTTTGAAAAACATTCTCATCCCTCTCAGACAAATTTCCCTCTGTGCTCAGTCTTTGCTACTTTCTCCCACCCTCAGCACCAGAAGTGATCTTGCAGGCCTAGCATTCAGGGAACGCCGATTGTTGGATTGGCAATGGACATTTCACCCAAGCAAACTCAGTAAGACATGATTCTAGAATGACTGTGAATTACTACACACAGAGAGAAAGTATATTTTACTGTTAGTTTGCAAGCAGTCAGAATAAAAAATAAAATCTAGATCTGTTTGAGTCATATCTTGCAGGTAGAGGATAAGCCAATACGGAAAAAAAAAAAAAGTAGGTTCAAAAGGTAAAGAGATATGGTTCAAATTCTGTGACACTCTTGGAGTCTCTGAATGTGGATACCTAAGAAGTCTGGCCACGTGTGAACTTGTTAGAGAGGACAGTAAAGCAAAATGATTGAAAGAATGGTTTTTAAATAAAGCTAAGTTCAAATCCTAGCTCTGAAATTTAGCTGTGTGAACAGAACTTTGTGCTTCAGAATTTCTACTTGTAAACTAGAGATAATAGTATGTCCTTCATGGAGTTGAAAGGATTAAATCAGTTAGTAAGTATTAAGCATTTAACAAACAGTGCCTGGAACCATAGTGAAAGTGAGGTCACTCAGTTTGTCCGACTCTTTGCAACCCCATGGACTGTAACCTATCAGGCTCCTCTGTCCATGGGATTTTCCAGGCAATAGTACTGGAGTGGATTGCCATTTCCTTTTCCAGCGCATCTTCCCTACCCAGGGATCGAACCCAGGTCTCCCGCATTGTAGACAGACGCTTTACTGTCTGAGCCACCAGGGAAGTCCTACATGCTAGCTATTTTTAGTTACACAAACCTTAAATCTCCTTTGTTGATTAAGCCAGGTTGATTTGGATTTTCTGTTCATTGCAAATATTAGAGTATTGAAATATTATATTTATATATATCATATATACACTAATACACTTAATAAAAAAGTGGTTCATCCACATGATTTTTTTTTCCCTAATGGAAGCAATTAAATGTGGAAATTAGCCCAAGGGTCATTCATCCATGGAGGTCCAATGGTTCCCCATTTCCTACAAGACAAATATCAATATCCTTACACTAGCATTTCAAACCCTTAAACCACTACTCTCAATTCATGTTTCCTTCCTTGTCAGCAGGGTGTAGCATCATCCCTGAGTTCAAGCTAAAATATTTCAGCCCTAACCCGAACATAACCAATTCCCACCTCTGTATCTTTGGAGTGAATCAGTGCCCTCGTGAACCTCCAAGGTCTGGACCACAAATAGATGGTGCATTAAATAATCTTAGGGGCCAGAGTAAATCATTGATATTATCCCAGCCCACTTAAACTTGTCCTTGGTAGATGTGGAAGAGAAAACATGGATGCTTTTAAGTGTTTAAGTCACTTAGAGAACTATTCACAGAACTACGGCTGATTCATGTTGATGTATGGCAGAAACCAACATGATGTTGTAAAGCAATTATCCTTTAATTAAAACTCAATTAATTAAAAAACAACTAATTAAATGGTCATCACCAGATAAGGGCCAAGGACAGATCTCTTTCTCTAAATACAATCTAATTTTATTGAATAGACTGTCTAAAAATGACAGATGACATTGGTCTTAAATATTTTAACTGAAACCAATGACTATTTAAATGTCATCTTCCCTTTTCTTGTCTACATCCACTTATATCAGGAAAACATGCTATTTCTCCCAAAATGGCATTTCATGTTGAAAGCTCGTACTGAGACACAAAATTTTAGACCAAGAAGTGAACTCAGATCTTTTAGAGCATTTCCCAATATCTGTTCCATAGGACATCAATATTGTTGGATTTTAATAGTTTTTTTTTAACAGATCCCTTTGTAAAATGTTTTGATGAATGCAAATTATACAGCTTTCTTGCTCACAGGACATCTTAGAACCTTTAAATACTGGTGAGCTTCTGTTAGTCTCCAGACAAGGAACATGGAATGGAGTTTCTTTCCTTTTTTAAACTTTCAATCATAAACCAAATTTTCATGAAGCACCTCTAAAGGCATTTTATTGAGTAACACATTTGAGAAAGTATTATTGTGACTCTAAGCTCTGTATTTAAAAAATGTAAAAAAAGAAGGAAAAAAAAATAAAAACAGAGAAACTGATAAAGCCTCCAAGGTTCAGAGCTGGTGAATGACAGCTCTAGGTCTGGAATTAGGGTCTCTCGCTGTGAATCAAGCAGCCTTTTCATCACCCACACCCCAGTTCACATCGATCTTCTCCAACACAGACAACTAGATCCATACTAATAATAATATTACCTTGCTTTTATAGAGTATCTGTCCTCCAAAATGCTTCAAGCACTTTCATATGTATTGCCTCATTTATCTCACTTGAGTAGCTCAGAATGAGCTCCAAGTATGTTAAGGGAGGAAAATGGTCACTAGCTCTCCTTCTGCTGGGCCTCATGCTCTTAATAGTAACAGCAATATTAAAATCTCCTCACCCCTGCTTTCTGATCATCTTTGCCACTGTATTATTATTATTTTTTAATACAGCCCAGGTTAACCTCAGTCTTTTCAGAGCTGATGCAATGGAAGGGGATGACTAAAGAAAATTTGAGCATGGAAGTGCTGGCTTTTGTCTCCATTCCTTCAGTGAACATGGAGCTTTGCTCCTTTCCTGCTGCACAGGAAAAGGTCTGAAAGCAGGTCATAAAACATGCATCTTTGCCATGGATCACCCCAACCAAGCTGAGGTTTCTCTTTGAAGGTGTAATGGGATTGTAGTGAGGCATCTCTTTGCCTTAAATAATAAACACCTACTTGGACCAAATGATATATTCATTTGCTGTCGTGTCTCTGATTTTTCTTGGAACAAGCTAAATTAATCACTGCATTCTTATCCTCAGACCTCAGATGAGGCTGAGTAATGGAAAACGCTCATCTGGGACAGTGGAGTGGGGATGGGGTGCAGATAGCCGATTTAGGCTCAAATTCAAATTTCTCTTTCCAGCTTGCCATGATACCACTGGGTGCGATAATCCACAGTGATTGGTGTGATGGCAATGAAAAGGCAATGCAAAGTATGCAATTCCTAACACTCCAGCCAAGGGACCAAAGTGATTTCTTTGATTTTAAACTACCATTTCTGAGACAACTTAGATCAATGGGACTTTTTCTTTGGACACTACTCAGTGTATAAAAATCTGAGGGGTGGGCGGTGCTGCTCTCTTTTAGTTATAGAATCTATTAATTTATTTTGAGAATAGAAGAGTATAATACGAGGAATGCTGATCTGGGAGTCCAGAGACTTATATTTTAGCCTAGATTCTGCAGCAAGTAGCATTTAGTTTAGCTGAAACTTATTCCACTCACAAAGTATATTCCCAAAAGGAAGTAAGCAAGAGATGAGTGGCTCAGATATGCTGTTTCCTGATTTGGTCCCAATTCCCATATGCCCCTTGAACAGAAGCATCTCACTGCATTGAGTGTATCCTTGTTTTTAAAAGTGTAAATCTTGCAAGCCAACTACTTCATTTGTCTGTCAATCAAAGTCAGAAACTTATTTCAGTGCTCAAGGGAAACAAAACAAAACAAATAAAACCACCAGCTCTGTTGAACGTACCAAGATAACATGACCATCTCCCGCATGGACCTCCCTAAAAGATTACCAAGGGCAATGTTAACAACACTAAATTTTTCTTTTACTGCTTTACCCAATTTTCATCTAAGGCACAACTCCAATGTTGCGTTTGTCTTTTTGTAAAATAGATCAAGCTAAATCACGACTGAGGAGCATTTAAACATATACAGGCACAGGCAGACAGTTCTGGGCAATTACCACTGCTATGAATCTCTTAGCAGTTGAAAATAGTAACTACTCACATGGAAATAGTTTTCTGAAGTTAACAGCATAATTTAATGTGTGTTATTACCTCTAATGGGCTGAGGTTCACAGCTCACATCTCACTACGCTAGGGTTAGGGGCAGAGTGATGGCCAAGAAGGAGAATTCGGCCTGGAGAAGCCACTGGCTCTCCTGGGAGAGAAGACCGGCTGTGCCCTTGTGCTGGGTCTATCACAGGGTCCCCGGGCAGGAAGCTGGTACTGGTCCAAGAGAGCATATTACAAACTCAGGGATAAAAATGCAAGACACAGAGTCATGAAAACACAATTGAAAAGAAATTATTGATGCTCCTTGTTCAACCAAAGATTTCAAAGCTGAGCTGCATTCAAACCTACACTATCCCCTTCTTATAGCCACATACATCTCCCTTGTTTCATGATCAACACACCCATATGTCCAGAATGGCTATCATCAAAAAGTCTACAAAGGATTAGCAAGGATACAGAGAAAAGAGAGCCCTAGTATACTGTTGATGGGAATGTAAATTGGCACAGTTGCTGTGAAGAATAGTATGGCAGTTCCTCAAAAACCTAAAAATAGAATTACCATATGATCCAGCAATTTCACTGCTGGGTATATAGTCAAGGAAAACAAAACACTAATCAAAAAAGATAAATGCACCCAAATATATATACATGTAACTACACATATGTGTGTGTACACATATGTATCCCATTATACATATCAATATACAATGGAATATTACTCAGTCATAAAAATGAGTGAAATCTTGCCTTTTGTGACAGTGAGGATGGACCAAAAGAGAATTATGCTTCTGAAATAAGTTAGAGAAAGACACATTCTCTGCTATTGCTTATATGTGGAACTAAAAAATAAGGCAAACAAATGTACATAACAAAAAAGAAACAGACCCAGAGAGAACAAAACAGTGGTTACCAGTGGGGAAAGGGAATGGTAAAGGGGGTAGATAAAGGTATGAGATTCAGAGACATAAACTACTATGTATAAAATAAATAAGGGTATATTATACAGTATAAGAAAATACAGCCATTATTTTATAACTTTAAATGGAGTATATAACCTAGAAAAAATATTGACTATGTTTGCACCTGAAGCTAATATAATGTTGTAAATAAACTATACTTCCATAAATGTTTTTAAAATGAAGACACATTTCAGTGATTGTTGCTAGAAAAAAGGCACGATGCATTAACAATTTGCGGCCACTTAAAATACATCACAGTGGCAACAAGACCGCAAATCCACAACTTTGAGCTCCCAAGTAAGTTTCGCTTCCACTAGGTGGCGCTCCGTATCAACACAGTTCAGTGTTATGGAGAGACAGCCCAGGGATGTTAGCTATTGGGAGACTCTTGTCTGCTTCTGTTTTCAAAGAGTACATTCTGGGACAAGCTTTAAAAATTAGCTGTGTCGCTGAACCCTAAAGACAACTAGTCTCATAAGTTCCACTGGGAGGGAAAGCAAAGGTCAGAAAGCTGTATCATTTTATAGACAATAACAACAGGTCAGGATACATATGTATCATACCTGTTGTTCTGATATACTGTGTGTCCAAAGCATAGTTTCTGTTTTGCTAAAAGCAGTACATACCACTTGACAAACAAAAGCAAATCAGTTACCAGTTTACTCAGATGTCCCTGTAGTAAGAATTCCAAGGAATCAGAGAAAGAGAGAGGAAAAGAGGAGTATGAGAAGGAGGGACCCCTGAGAGAGAAAGGAAGATGGTGAGACTGGCAAAAAAGAATATAAGCGAATTTGAGAAATGGAGATGAGGGATTTTAAAAAAATAACTACAAGAGACTGAAAGGGTCCTTGGGAAAAAGAATAGGCACTGAAATAGAGAAGCTGATTCAGGCCATACCTTGGCAACGCGTATTTGGGGAGCTTCATCTGGGCAAACGCATTCCTTCGGTAGGACACGTAGTAATGTGGCCGTCCCCCTGATGTCAGCTGCAAGAAAACACAAGGGTGGTAAAAGGAGTCAGCACCACAGTTACAGGTCACAGAAGGACAGGCCCTGCGCGGAAGGGGCAGGTGCCAGCACAGCAGCGTGAGTGGGCACCGTGGGCACGTGTGAGCACTGCCATCCAGCTCCAGAGCAGCTCGGCGTGTGAGCTGGCCAGAGGCCCAGGCTGAACCCCCTTGACAGAAATACAGTTCCTCGACTTGCCCTGTGGCTCAGAAGTCAGGAAAGGATTTTGGTTATTTTTCTTTCAACTGACACAAGCCTGAGGGTATATGGGATCAGAGCCCCCCAGCAACCCAGCTCTCTCTAGCCCCAAGACCGTGACCACACCAACAGGTCCTCGTGCCCTCTCGAAAGGGAACGGGCCAGGTCACACAGTGGCAGGACCGGAGCCCCCATCCCCGGGCACTGAATTCCAGTTTCGGGCAGTCACACCCTTGCCTGTGTGCACGTCCCCCCGCAGCAGTGCTGCTGACGTGATAGGCGGAAAGCCAAGCCAGGACCACGGTTCTAAATCATTCTCGATCGCCCCCTCCCGGAAGAGAATGGTGAGCTACCGCCCCAGGTCCGTCCAGGATCTACAGCCCAAAGAACCCTGTGGGTCTGAGGGAAGGGGAGGAGCAGTGTGGTCTCCATCTCAGTTGAGCACCATGAGGAATGAGGTGTCAGGGCTGCACTGCCAAACTCCCCCTTAATCCACCTTTAATGAGATGTTATTGACACATAACATATGCAGTTTTAAAGTGTACAATATGATTTGATGCATATATATTATGAGATATTTACCACATATAAGGTTAGCAATCACCTCCATCCTTTCATTTAATTAAGATTGCATGTGCCTGTGTGTGTGTGTGTTGATAACATTTCAGACTTATTTACTTAATAATTTTCAAGTATATAATATAGTATAGCCACCATGTGCATACTACATCCCCAGAACTTATAGCTAGACGTGAATACCCTTTGATCAGCAACTCCTAGCCTTTGGAAACTCTTTGAAATACCCTAGCCTTTGAAAACCACCATTTTACTCTCAGCTTCTCTGGATTCCTGTTGCCACTCTTAACTCATATACACCCCTGGAGTTTGAAGTCAGTTGGTTTGCATACTCAGTATGTCAACAAATGCTCTGGGTGAATTTTCATCAGACACATAAAAATGTGACTGGAAAGTTGTCATATTCACCATGATGTAGCCACCTCTCTCTCAGTCCTAGAAATGGGTCATATATTCATAGCGGCCTGGGTAAAAATATATATAAAACTCTAAATGCACACTTGATTCTCATTTGTAAGTCATATATGTGGATTATAAACTGTGAATAGAAAACAGGAAAGGTCCCTGGAAGCAACACTGATGGAGAAATGAATTATATATAGAACCAATATGGGTAACCATTTTCCATTTTAATGTCACTTGATAATTTGATGCTGAAGTGAACAGAGTGCTCATTACTTATTTTCCTGAAGAAAAAAGGAAGTGTGTGTGTGTGTGTGTAATTGTGAAATAGTTTAAAAGTACAAGGGATTTGAACATTTGCTTTTCAATATATGGGATCAAATATTCTAAATTATAATTTCTTGCCCAAGTAAATACAGTAGTGTCTAGAATGTCTCAATCATAGTGAAATTGTATGTATGTATGTTACTGTTTAGCAACAGTAACTTTGTCAATTTTAACATGAAAAGCAACAACTGAGTTTTTAAATGTTTTGTCCAAACAAGTTTAAAGTGTTATTAATTGCAAAATGAAACCAAAGGATACTTGTTCCTTCTCTCTTCTAATTGCTCCTGAACCCTCAGTTTCTCAAATTGTTTTCTGCTTTCTCTGGAAGTGAAACACCCACCTGAATGTCTCATCTGAATTCTCTTGATCCTAATCACAGCAGTGCCTGACAATAATGGCTGATTACTGGCTAACCACCTCCAGCCACCCCACAGCTGTTACTGCCCGGCTCTCTATTTTTAAGGCAGGTTCTGAAGAGGGGGCTTGTTGGCTGACTGCTCTAGGAAGAGACTGACGTATCTGCTCAGTCCCATTGACGACTGAAGGGAGCCTCTTTGGAATGCAGGTGATGTGATGAGGATGAATGCAAGTGTGCGTGGTTCTGGAGACAACCTGAGTATTCAGAGCAATGTCCCCAGGACCCCGTTTTGACACATCCTCCAGACACTGCCCCAGGGAAGTGAAACAGGAGGGAAGAGGGCAGGGCAGAACCTTTAAAAGAATGACCCATCATAGGACATGACAAAGACTGATTAGAACCAACTAGGTCCAAGATGGTGGGAAGACTCTGTTTCCAAGGCACCGTGAGCTGCATTACACACTCACTGTAATACATTAGCACACTAAAAGACACACCAACCAGTGCCGTAACAGTTCTGAGGGCAACCATGAAAGGTCAAAAGTGGGTGATGGCCCAGCTCCTGGAAACGCCTGCCTCTTCCCCCAAATAACTGGAATAACCCCCCCACTGATTAGCCTATGAAATTACCCAGGCTGTAAAAACTAACTGTGCCATACTTCTAAACTCTCACTCGCCCTCTGAGATGGCCCACACGCTGTCTGTGGACTGTGTTTCTCTCCAAATACATCCACTTCTTACCAATTACTTTATCTCTGAATTCTTTCCCTAAGAAGCAATAACTTCAAATTCATAGGCAATAGAAGGAATTACTATTCTGTTAGTATAGAAGCTTCAACTTGGTAATGTTCCTTTTGTTAGAAAAAAAGAACGCCTTTGCTTCTTTCTCTATTGTTCTTCAGGGAGGGCAGGCAAGTGAAGGGGCTGCATTAGAAGCAGGGAAGGGAAATGTCTGTGAGACAATCAGCGGAAGCAGATCTTTCATACCTGAACGAACACATAATCATCCTGGACAATCAGAGAGTCTGGGTCAATGTAGCCTGGGAAAGGTTTATTTCTGTTGGCCTCTGTGCAGTTCTGCATTCGGCATGTTAGGTATGTGAATCTGAAAAAAAAAAGAAAAAAATGCGGGTGGGGTGGTCTACACACAGTATACAGAGTAGACATTTTCCGCTTCTCTTGCTTTCTGCAATTCTTTCAACAAACCTCACATTCTCTATTAACTACATTACTGTTGTTATTATCATTGTTTAAATTTTCATGATTATTTTACTCACGTGCTATCAATACCACCACTATTTCCCAGTCATCCTAGAATACTAAATTCTGTTAACTAATTTTTTTTTCCTTCCAAACCAGAATAAAAAAAAATTCAAAAGCTAGCAATAATACTTGTGCTTTTTAAGTTATTTTTCTTATTAATAGGATTCGCCTCCATACTCTGATAAACAGGGAAACACACAAATATACATGCAATCATTGGTCATCTCATACTAGAAGTACACTAATAAGGGAGAAGGCGATGGCACCCCACTCCAGTACTCTTGCCTGGAAAATCCCGTGGATGGAGGAGCTTGGTGGGCTGCAGTCCATGGGGTCGCTAAGTTGGACATGACTGAGCAACTTCACTTTCCCCTTTCGCTTTCATGCATTGGAGAAGGAAATGGCAACCCACTCCAGTGTTCTTGCCTGGAGAATCCCAGGGACGGGGGAGCCTGATGGGCTGCCGTCTCTGGGGTCGCACAGAGTCGGACACGACTGAAGCGACTTAGCAGTAGCAATAAACAATAAGGCACTAGGTCGAGATAAAGGTTTTTCTTCTATTGCTAATTGGAAATAAAACAGAATTGAGAAGAGCTTCCATACTCAAAAACATTGCTCTCATTTTATAGTTGAGTAAACTAAGACCCTGCCTCTCAGGTTAAGACCCTGCCTCTCACCTGAGACTGCAGCAGGTGATAAACATGCCAGTAAGAGTGGCACTTAACAGATCTGACCCCTGCTGCTGACAGGATTAATAAATCGTACCAAGGAGGCTGTCTCTGTTTTTTAGCCACAGCTGTTCTGCCCTATGAATCAGACGTCACTCAGACCTCCCTTTGCAGAACTCCCGAATACATGAAACCTTCCATCAGTGCTGCTTCGGCCTCCCCTCACGCTAATCTCTTCTCTCCAAGTGATTCTTCTAATCTGACCTAAAATATGTTTAGAAATTTGGCCACATTTTCTACCACTTAAGAGCTTTACATTTGTATTCCCTGTGTTCTAAAGGCTTCTCCCCAGGTTGTTCTCTAAAAAAGGTCTAGATTTCAGCTTACTGTTATTTCTGGGGGTCTCCTATGATTGCCTTTCAACAATACTCCACCCTGTTAATTCCCTTCATGGAACTTACCACAATCTAAGTATGAAACAAATCAGCACATAGTACATAATAAATAAATATTCTTTGGAGCGTGCCACTTTACTGGAATATATCTTTTTGAACGAAAAAGGAAATTATTTTACTTTTTGATGTTTAATGAATGGGTGAGTTTGATTTTAGGACATACAAAGATGTATGAAGAAATACACTCTTCCAAATGGAGAAGTAAGGACATGATTATTTACATGAAATGGGGGTAGGCAATTGTACACTAAGTTGGATATAAGGATCCGCTAATGACTTCCCGGAAGGAAGTCTCTAGCACTGCTGCTGCTGCTGCTAAGTCGCTTCAGTCGTGTCCGACTCTGTGCCACCCCATGGACGGCAGCCCGCTACTTTTAAAGAACCTGGGCAAACCTGTACTCTACAAGCAGTGCCACTAGGGGGCGACATGCACATTTGCTCCAACTGACCAATGGCGGACAGATAAGCTCTAAGGACAGGGAAGGGGGAGAGCTTTATCCACAGTCTTCCTTTATCCTGTTGCCATGTGTGGGGATGGAAATAGCTCTCAAGTATATTTTAACCCATCTAGTCCTCCAAAGAACGACGAAAGAAAAGACTTCTACTCTCCCTTCCCCATCTAATTTTTTTAGACATTCTTATATTATTTATTAATTATATTAATTATAATTATATATATTCATATAAATTATAATTAATTATATTTATATTTTATTATAATATAAAATTTATATAAAATTATAACAAATATATATTC